>VUQR01002406.1:5269-20077 GCA_015108515.1 Hemichromis elongatus
TAATAAAAAAAAAACAAATTTAAAAAAAAAAAAAAAAAGACAGTCACAACCACTACCAAACCAAAGCTAGCACTGAAAGATAATGTTGTTTATGTACCAAGGTCCACTTGGGACTGCAGGTGAGTTGTGCTGAACACTTTGATGTTCAGACTCTGAGTGGGTATTAACTGCAATGAATCTTCTGTTACAGTACAAATGGGAAAAAAAGAAAAAAAAAAGGCAAGAGTAAAACTTGTTGAGGTGAAGTAGCAGGGAACTGAAGGGCACAAACACGGTGCAACCAGGCTGACACATGTTAAAAGGCAAATGAATTGGTTTTTTAGATTAATGAAAGGGTGGCACAAGGTATCAAACTCCAGCCCGATTTTAAAGCAGAGTGGCACCTGACGGATTGAGGTCACCAATTAACATCCAAACATCAGTTAGTACAAGGCAAAGGAGGAAAAAGAAAAATAGAGAGAAGAAAACACAGCTTGTGTCACAGTTTGCAGTGTCATCACAGCTAAAAGAAAACATCAGGAAACACTGATCATTTTCGAGGAAGCAACTGTAAAACCTCTCTTTACATTATTACACCTCCATTATTTCTCTACACTATTTCTCAAAACACTTGCATAAGTGACAGCATTTACAATGTTTACGCCATTACAAAGCTTAAAAAGCCTGTTAAGCTTTCAGCAGAAATTAAATACCAACTTTTAGTTACAAATCACACTGGCTGGACTAGACAGATAACCCAAACCATTTGTCAAAAAAAAGTACAATTATCTATTTTGATTCTGCTCAATCAAAAAATGGGAAACAATGAGGCATTTTCAATTCACAAGAAAATCTTTCTAGATGTCATTGCACTATGGGTGTCAGTTTAAAACAAACGTTTCACAAAAAGTGGCCTATGATCCTACTCTCCCATGTGTTGAACACAAACAGATCAGCAAAGCAGCTTAAGGGTCGAGGTCAAAGTGTAGTCAGTGTGTATGTTAGATGGTGAAGCGGGGATAACGGCAATTACTCAATATTTGTCAATAAAATGTTCCAAATACTTTAGTAGATTACATTAAGTGAGCTTCTTAGGATTTTACCGTTGTAATTTTATGTTTCTAGTTGGATTATTCAGGTACTGTAGGTAAGATTTTCACAAAAATCCACAATAGTGAACACAGCTGGAGGTGTGAGTAGTTGATAAAAAGTCTAATGATTAAAGGCGAATTAAGTGACGACTAATTACAGATTATGGAAAGAGCATAGTTCTTATTTGGGAGAGTAAAGGCATGTAGACAGTAGTTATACCTAATATCAAACAGTGGACAGCTTGCCCAGCTTTATAGCTCAGCTGCTTTAATGATAAAAAGAAAGGCTGTAAAGGTTCAGGCTAGGAAGTGAAGATGGGTGGGACATAACCGCGTAATACACTTGTGGTCTGTTTCTTGAAAAACATCAGAGAAATCTTACAGCAAATGGAAAACTTACCAGTAATGGGAGCTCTACAACTGTTGTTTCTAAGCTTAGTAAATTACACACAAACCTTTTCTGTGTCCATGCAATCATGCATTCATGTTAGCTAAATTTCAGCATTCTCAAATAATCGCAGATCACGCTATGTTTCCTTTCAAAAAGAAATGGCAATGCTAAATTATTACATATTAAAGCTCTACATGCCATTTTCAAGTATATGATAAATATACAAGTGTTACATCATCCCCATACCTCAGTACAGAGGCCTGGACTGGCTCTCGGTTCAAGGGTCAGGGTCTCTGATCCGAAGGGTATGTTACCCTGAATGTTAAAAATAGACTCTTTTATAGTGCTAGTGTCAATATAGACTTAGATCAGCGCAAACAAGCAGCAATGGCATTTGAAGCCCATTCTCTGTTCAAAGTCTACCACATAATTGTGGCTAATTCTGACCAATTATTTTTTTAATTTAGAAAATTTGGATTTAGACATTTTCCAGGTTTTTATGGTTGTTTCACAGCAAGCATAAAGTACCTGTTTAGAATTCTTGGGAATGTTGGACAACTCTTAAAATATATCATTCTCTAATTGCTTGTTTTTTTTTTTTTTAGAGAGAAGTAAGTGGGGTTTGGGGGAAAATACAATTTCATGGACCAAACTTAAAAACAGTGTCGGCTCTATCAGAACGGTAAACGGTCTAACATGTTGAGGGGACTCCTAGCTGTCTCCCAGAAAGCAAAGCTTTACCTTTGCCTCAACAGCTAATACCTTTTCAATGTTGGGATTCTGAGTCTAAACATTTATCCAAATCTCTCTACAAACACCAGAACAAGGCAGCAGCGTGGCAGAAAAGCCAGAAGAGGATGAATGAGGCTTCCATCTTGCTGACACTGACGGACAACAGGGCAGTTAAAGAAAAACAGAAAGAAATATGAAGATCAGATCGAACATTTCACGCATCACAAACACAAGAAGCCGAGTCAGACTGGGTCCTCAACAGTAGTTTTGGCGATGCCAGTTAGAACAGAACAGAAATCAATGATGCACTGCAATCTGGTGGAAGACAACGTCTTGGTCCCGTCACCTAACACTAAACTCAGCAGGTTGAGTATGCATGCATGGCAATCTGGTAATGCTAGTTTTGCTTACATATAGGCAGACAAAGGAGAGACAAACAAAAAGCAAAGGCCATATGCAGTAGAGCAAAATAAAGACCGTTTTTTTGTTTGTTTGTTTTTTGCTTCCCATTGGAGCTGAAGGAGGCAGGTAAAGTATGAATCTCAACAGGTTTTGGCTTCAGTGCACTCTGTAGAAACAGTAGAGCAATGGGCTACTTTTTGTGCAACAAACCGGCAACCACAGCTGCCCAAACCCCCAGTGATGTTTCCTTGAGTTTCTGGTGGTACAAATCCCTCATTCAGCAGTGAACTTTTCTGCAAAAGCATCCTATTTTAAAGTACTGTTGCACAAATTGTTTACCAGCGCACCACCGTCCCCAGGATGTAATGCTACAGTAGCTATTCACACAAAAACAATAACAAAATACACTAAAATACTTTGTGTCTCTGCTTCCTGACATAGGACTGATTACAAGAATCAGCAGACCCCATTAACAGAAACCATAAATAAAAGATTACAATATTAAAACCTCTATAATAGGGGGATGTTGGGATATTTAGGAGATGGATGTTAGAGGTCATTGTTATTTACAGGTGTTAAATTATTAAAAATGGCTTTTATCAGTTTCTGTGTTCTCTCTTAGTGTTCCTTTTGTGGCCTCTACGAAGGGGACCGTTCAGCAGCTTCAAAAGTTGATGATGTCACAGCATTAAGACATCACGGCCTTCAAGGGCAGGTGACATCGTCTTGTCAAGAGTTGATGTTGTCCTGGCAGAATTTCCTTCAGGGATCTTCTGTCGTCTTGAGCAGCTCCATCAGTGCTCCCACAGCTCCAAAGTAACCCTGGCGCAAAAAGACGAACACATTAATATATTTTATGGGTGTTTATCGTGTACCCAACCAGTGCTTTGTTTCTGAGGGGAAAATATATATGATTATAAATATTATAAATGCATTAAATAACTGCTTAAATTTGACAAGAGGACAGCAGTTTGCTCACCTCGTGTTCAAGGAAGAGGGCTCGTAGTTGGCCTTTGGACCAGAAGTCCATGGCATAGGCTAGCAGCTTTGTGGACACTGTGTTGATACGGAGGAAGTTTCCAACAAACACCACACGCTCAATTTTCTTATAAGAAAAAGAAAATTTTAAATTTAGAGAAACTCAGACCCAACAAACTGATCTGTAAAGAATCAGGCAGAGCTTAAACGAGTAATTTACGACTTGTTCTGATAATGAAGAAAGGTCATTTCAAAATGCTCCTGTCATCTTAGTAATGACTCTTAAATAGCTACACACAAACAAAAGTTAGGTTATGTTCTCTTTATCTTTTATGAGTTCAGCCAATATACTTGATTTTTAAATCAAATATTTGTGTAGGCTTTGAAAATCCTTTGTCAGTGTGACTCTAAACCCCTCATATATGGAACAATGAACTGCAGAGTTTATATTTCTCTCCCCTCTGTGACCTGGACATGATCACAAAAGTGATACTAAATCCCAGGTCTCTCACTTGGTTAAATAAAAATATTTTAAAGGTAATTTTTTTTCTTATGACATTGACATTTAATCCATGTCATTCGAGTTTAATAAAAACTGACTATACTAAAGGCATACGATCTGCAAATATAGTAATAAAGAAAAGAAAATCAAATAAAGAAATTCGTTAGCCCTACCACATGGTGGGGCTAAAGAACCGACAAACAAACACTGATGAAATCTGGTAGAATACCAAAGACACAAAAGATCTTACAAAACATCCTGCCATGGTGTGCACTGTGCAAGTTTGTAATTCTAGCTGAAAACTTAGCCCGGTAACTTTTGTGTTTGTTGATGTAGCTTAAAATTCTATGCCAATATATATAATATATAATGGCCAAACACAGGACTGAAATCCAATTATCAGGAATTTAGTTAAGGATAAAATGGGGGTCTTAAATTTATTAGTAAGGATTTTAGAAGTCATTTAAAAGGAACCATCTTTAACCCTATATATGCATGTTTTTCTTCGCTGCAGCTCTGCATGCAGTGATAGCCCTGTACAATGCTGCTTGATCGCCATGCCACAAGGCAACACTGTAAAGAAGCTCACAGCATGTAGAAATACTCCAGACTGATCCTTTAGCTCAGCTTTAGCTGCTACTGTTTTGTTTTTTTTAATTCATTTATGACTATTAAAACTAATAATGTTTTGTTACAAAGTGTCAGTAACCTCAATCCCAGAATTGTTTTCTAGCTTACAGCTGGCTTTTAAAAAAATATTACAACACAAGTGTGCTGGGATAAAATCCGGTGATTTTGTTTTGGCCAGCAAAAAACCCCAAAACATCAGTATGATTTAAAACATTAACAAATCCAGAAACCTTACAAAAAATGCCTAAAAATGTAAAAACAAAACAAAACAAAAAACAACAACAAATACAACAGCACTATCAGAACGGTAAACAGTCTAACATGTTGGGGTGACTCCTAGACAAAAACTTCTCTTTTCTATGATTACAAAAGAAAAGATGTAAATTGTAAACGTGTTTGTAAAGAACAATGTGTTGATTTTATGTTTTCAGTAATCCTGAGTAGCCAGTAAAGAGTAGATTATGTGTAGGAGTGTCGATTGGTGATGCAATACCTAAATTCTGGTCTGGCTGTCTGTTCCTAACAACTTCAACAAGAAACTATCTTAAAGATTTATGAAACAGTAGATAAGAATCATGCAAGTATCTGTATTACATAACCTTTATGTGCCTGTTATGGTTAGCTGGGTATAGTTGACTGATTCAGTATGAGGTGTGTGTGTGTGTGTGTGTGTGTGTGTTTACCTCATTGACTGCACACATGCGTGCTATGGATCCTATGTTATTAGTGATGGTGACCAGAGTGGCTCTGGCCAGGTCTTCCTTACTGATGCTGTCTCGCTTCTCTTTGCTCATCATGTGACCAAAACTATTAGAGAGACCATAGAAACCCCAACATGTAAAAGACATTTTCCTCAAAGTTTGTATTTGTGTGTGTTTCGTTTCAATAAATCACTGAAAAGAACACCATAACAAAACATGGATAACAACTTGATAAGTGCGATAAAATGTGTTTTTACAATGCTTTATGGATCAACTTTGGACCCAGAGCTGCAGGTTACTGTATACATGCTAAATTCAGATTAACCAGAGCAAATGAGCCTGTGTGTGTGTGTAAAATATGTATCACTAACTGTTCATTTATTGATACGTTTTTCTGCTTTTTTTGCAATTAATGTCCACACAATTTTAAATAATTTATCCTCTTATCCCATCATGCTAAATGAGCATTTTGTTTTGTATTTTTCATAGTTACAATAACCAAATCATATTTTTAAGAGTAACAGCGCAGCCCAGAACAGCAGCAGTGCAGCCAGCTGAAAGAAACTCCTATAACATCTCCTGTTACATCTCCAAAAATGAAAAGTGTCATATACAGTCATGTGAAAAAGAAAGTTTTTGCACAACACTGTGAAAAATAAAGTACACTCTTATTGCTTCCACAGAAATAAGGAGCAGACAGACTCTCCACATCAAATGCAACAGATTAATTCTTTATAAATCATTTGCCGCTGTGATCACCTCTATAAAAGTAGATGTTTTATCAGTTTGCTGTTCTGTTCAAGTCAGTTTTAACACAATGCTACAATATTCCTAGGAGTGGACATCCTAGAAACCTAAAAGCTATATCTCAGATTTTACAGTCCTCAGTTAGCCTGTTAAATGTCACTACAATAAGAAAAAGAATGAACAAGTATAGCTGGAAGGGTTACCAAGAGAAAGCCTCTTTTTTTGAAAAACAAAATGACAGGACAACTTAAGTTTACAAAATTACAAACTGCAGCATTTCTGGAACAATGTCCTTTGGACAGACGAACCCAAGGTGGAGATGTTTGGCCATAATACACAGCACCACCTGGGTACCATAGACCACAGACTTCTCTGCATACCGAAGTATTCTAGGTCAAATGTGAGGCCGTCTGTCTAACAGTTGAAACAAGGCCCCAATTTGGACAAGCAACAGGACAATGAGCCCAAGAACATAAAACAGCTGAGAAATAAAACAATCAAGCTGTTGCAATGGCACAAAGTCCAGACCTGGTGGGTCAGGTCTCTTAATGTCATACAGATAGTCACAGAGATAATGCTTACTTCGTTATTGCTTCTAAAGGTGGTTCTACAAGCTACTAAATTGTGAAATGTGCTTAATTAAAATGTTCTGTTTCACATGACTGCACTGGTTTTCATTATCACGTCAGAAGTAAGGACATCGGACAACCAGACAAATAAAAGATGTGCATTCTGACCAAAGTTCAGTAATAAAAACCCAACACAGCTCTGTTCCTTGCATCACATAGCTCTATTTATTGTTTACTGACCTATTTTTATAGTATGTATACAAACACTCCTGGGATCAGCCTGTGTTTAACTGTACCACAAAAAAGAAGCTTTAAATATAAAAAAGAAAACAAAGCGATCTTACCTGGATGCTACAGCAGAGCCCTGTAGGCCAAATCGCTCGTAGTCTCCCCCATAGATATCTTTCACCAGTTTGTCCACATTTGTAGAGTCACCTTTGCTAGCCATTTCCAAAGCCTCCTCGAACGTCTCGCAGCCAGTGAGCAGGCAGCAAAGCCCGAGGAATGTCCCGCCTCCCAGACTGAAGGCAAGAAAACGAAAGGATGCAAACAACATAAATTATGGATCAAAGAAAAAGAAGGGGAGGAAAATGCTACTGAAGTTTAAAGAAGCGATAAAAAAGGTGTGAACAATTTAACAGTGGCAGTACAAATAATGCCCATATGAACCTTGGAACAAACCTCAAGTTCCAAGTCAGCTAAATTTCTCACACATTATGCTTTAACTGTAAAATGAAGCACGAAAAGCTTGTAATAAAAATCCTAACGCATCTGTGGTTCTTATGGCTTTTGGGTGACTTACCATTATAGTATTTAAGAATTAGTTTACTATGTTTTTATACTTTTATGTCTTTAAAACACCTTATACAACATTAATGTGTGATGCCTCTGTGCCTCGACTTGACCACACTACTCACACCCATGACATGTGAGTTCAGTTTGATCATGTTTCTCTTCCTGGAACAGTGTAATACATTCAGATGGAAGCTGTACGCATGCATAAACACTCTGTCACGGTGAGTAGCCATAATAAGACACACTTGCCATTCTCTAGAACAAGGAAGTAATGAATGATCAGAGGTACACTGCGACAACGGCGACTGGCTGTAGTTGAAAAAAAGCTGTTTATAAGGTAAAATATGATTTTACTGATGATTACAGAACAATCAGATAGCTGAGCAAATCCTAATATTGTCTGAAGAGAAAAAAAATCCTCTTTGTACAACACATAATGGGCAGGAGCAACTTCAATTTCTTACAATTTTTTACAGTTCATTCTATGATCACATCTAGGTCTACCATTATGTAAGTACTAAGGTACACAAGGTGATCTTAAGGTGACTTGACTGACTTCACCACAACAACAACAAACAGCTCTAATCCTTCTATTGTTTATCGGGTTAGAAATCACTTGGGTGAAACAGGACCTATTTTCTGTCACTGGCATTTTTTGTTCAATAAATTTTGCCTCAAGCAATGAGGTTTTTTTTCACAGCCAGGTTATACAGGTTTGTTAATGTGTAGAATAATGTGGTTACTCTATTACTGAGTGAAAAATAAAAAATGAACACTTAACTATAGTATGGTATTTTGTAGGCCTGTTCAATTTAATGATATATATCGGATGACGATGTAAAAGCGTCTATCGTTTCATATTACGCTATCGTTTGTTTCGTGGTGTCGCAAAATAAACTGTTTATGGCAATATTTTTTTATCGTTTTGATGGTCACTGTTCTCGTTTTTTTATATTTAAAATAACCACACTACGGACGGACAAGTGACTGCTTTATGCGCTGTTGTTAGCAATAATGACGTTAAAACCATCGCGTGGCTCCGCCTTCCACTTGTTCATTTTCCACATAACCCTTTTACAATGAAGCAAAAGATCCCGTTGAGATTTTTTTTAAATAAACGTGATCACATAAAAGAGTATGCTTAGTGTCTACGGCTGAGAAGCTAAAAAGAGCCGTGAGGTGCTAAAAAAATAAACTTTAGACTCAAACGTTAGAACGGGCCTTTCCCCGCAGCACGCCGTGTAATAAATACTCAAAGAAAACAGCGGCCGTTACAACTTATGGCTAAAAATTTCTCGTTGCGTGCATTGGTCAAAACACTGGACTCCAGCTACACAACGCCCAGCTGAAAACACTTGACGCACGTTAAAGTTGCCAGAGATTCACAGAATTTACAGAAAATTTACATTTTTTGTGATTTATATCACTGTCGGGATGATAAATGTCTTATATCGGGATATAAGTTTTTGGTCATTTTTTTGTTTTGTTTGTTTCTTTTTGTTTGTTTTTTACTTTTCTTCAATTTTTACTGTAGCTGAACTCAAATATAGTTTCCCTCAACTTGACTAATACTTCTGTTAATAACTTTTTGGTACTGTCATCTACTGACATGGACCGTTCTGCATACCATCACTTGCCTGTTAAATAGTAGACACACTCCATCATTGATCTCTTGTTCAGATATTTATATTTCTTTAAACTAATAAAATTGGATTTTTTTATGCTTACTCATGCTCGATCTAGAAATCTATGGCTCGCTCCTTTCATTAGTCCCTTTGTTTTATACAGTCTTTTAGTGACTTTCTCTGTTGGTTTCCTGTGACTAAAGAATCAAGTGAATTAAAAATTATATTCTCCTATTCTGCTCAAATAAAAATAAATATTCTGTGCGCACCCTTAAAGAGTCTCCCATTCTCCTCACCTGGTACCAGTCACCCGTTTGTAGTCGTTCTCTGAGTACACAGCCAGTATGGAGACCCCCGAGCCAATGTTGACCAGCAACATAGGAAAGGGGTTGTCCAAAGTGCAGGGCTTCTTTACACAGCTCTGAGTGTCTGATGGGTTCTGGAAGTAGTAGCACTCAGGGTGTCCGTTGAAGCCTACCCGATCAACAAACAGCAGACCACGAATCAAGCAGTCCAGCTCGTCCAGCTTAAGCAGCTCCAGGTCAGCCATCTGCCCACAAACATAGGAGGTTTAAAACATTGAGAAGGCACTATTTGATCTGCTAAACTATTCCTGATGATTTAAAGTAAAACATTAAAACCTTCATTGAAACCCTTGGTTTGTCAGTTGTGTAGTATTAAAATGACTTTCAAATTCTCACTGAAAATGGCCTTTAAAAATTAAAATGTTCCTTGTCCAAATGCAGACTTTAGTAACGTGACAGAATCTATATGAGCATGCCCATAAAAGCACACAGCATGGTAATTACTGTAAACTGGCATGATGGTATCGGTGTCAAGATGAAGAAAAGAACTGGTTGCTTGTTGAAAATAACCGAACCCAAGAACACACTGAAAACAGCAGAACCACTTATTTGATAGCTTGGAACAACACTGAGTTGGAATTGTTACGGCATGTAACATGAGTATATGGTGGTCATGGTGAGTAAAACAAATATTTAAAATTATTGTAAGGAGAAATACAACAGCATACTTGGAACTAGGAAAGGAAGTGTGCCAATACAAAAATAATGGGCCATAGCATTAATGTTTTGTCTTAATTTTTAGGACCACTAAGACAAATCAGCAGTTAAGACAACCAGTAAACAGGCACGAGTGTCATACGTTGTACAAGTATTGTTTGTCTATACGAAAGCTATGACTTTTAAAGATAAAGAAAAAATACATGATTGTAGACGTGAGACATAGTTACATATTTTAAAACACATTGGGGTTGAATTAATGTCATTTAGCACAGTTTGTGCCGCGCCAGAGATTTCATTAATCCTGTTGCACTGCAGGCAAGGTCAATGACCTTGTACTGTGAGGGAGGGCAAGAATTTCTGATGAAATTACATTAAAACAAAATTCTGTAAACAAATGGCCTAGATTTGTTTGCACTTTTTTTTCATTAATTAATCTATTAACCATTGTCTCTATTATCTAGAGTTTGAATTAACATATCAAAACTGGGGGCCAAAGACAAAACAAAAAAGTTGCCAATTTTCCTATGTGACTTATGATATATCAATAATAGAAATAACTTTGTTTAGCTGCTCACTAGCAAAGAATGTATAATGCTGCATTCAATCAAGCCATGGGTACCGCATAATAATCAAAACCTTAATTAAAGGAGTCAGGAGTTACCAGTAAATTCCTGGAGCGCGACTGCTGAAGCTATCAGAATGGACAAAGATGACTACACCACTTATCTATTTTCAATCAACTCAGTATTTGATTAATCAACTATTCACTATAGTTATGTCATAATGTTTAATCAGTACTACTGATACTAAGATGTTATCTCTGTATATACTGCACACTCACCATTCTAAAGTCGTTCTCAAACTTGTAAGCCCCGCCTCCAGTGGCGCAGAGTGTTGTGTGCAAGCTGGAGAAGTTCTTATCCCGTCCCATCTGAATAAAGCGGGGCATAGCCTGTGTTGGGAAGCGAATGAAGTGCAAGTTTCCTGTCCTGCCGCACATGGTCAGATTCCTCAGCTCCAGGTGAACGTCACGGACACCCGTTTTACCTGAATGAGGAAAGAGTAATTTTTACCATATGGTATGGTCCCCTGAATTGTGTTATGGTTTTAATTTCTTTTGAACACTCAAGTGACCCAAAAGCTGAATTTGAAGCTGTTAACAAAATTCATCTCATAAGTTGTAAACCTATAAAATATATCAGTGACAGACACCTATATCATCTGCATGTGTAAATAGTCATACCATAGGCAACATTTGAGGTGAGGTAGCGGCGGATTGACTTGAGGTTTTCCACTTCCTCCTGTTCTTCCTCTGCAGTTATATCGACTGGCTCGAAGTACACCAACTTGACCAAGGTCCCACCGATGTCCATACCAAACCAGGGGAAGGCTGGAGAAGGTAGTGGAAAAACAAGAAAATTGTTACTTAAAAAGAAAAACAAGACATTATGCAGACATTTTTGCATTACGCAAAAATGACAGACACATTGAATTCTGGTTGTCCTGTTAATAAAAACAAAAAACAAGCCTATTTCCTTTGCAAATGATAAGGGCATACCCCTGAATCATGATGTGCTCTAGACCAAAGTTGCATGAAAGAAGCATCAGACACTCAGAGTAATAATCCTTAATAGAAATCTATGGAACAACTCGAATAACCGCAAGGCATTTATCCTGCAATCCTTTTGCGAAATCAGCCAATTAAAATCTAAACCAGGAACCATATGAGCCAACCGTGTTGCTGCACAGATACATGCAGTTCAGGATCACAACACTTTGAACTGTGATGTGGCAGGCACATCTGCTCATTATTATCTAAGCCTATGGAAATCCTAATAAAGATGCAAGTAATTCTATCAATGGAGTTTATTACTAATGCATCCCTTTTCATATTAGATAGGAGCTGCAAAATAACTGCCCAAAGGCAGTTAGGATGTCTAAATTGCCAAGACAGTAATCTTGCTTCCAGGATGGTTTTAGTAAGGGCACTGTACATAGAATGCTGCAAAAAAAAAAACAAAAAAAAAAACATAGCAAGGGGAAACAATCTGGACTTGATATTTCACAGGGTAGAACACTGAGTTCAGCACAAAAAAATTAAACTCTTCCAGCATCACTGGCTAGGAAAAAAAGCTACCACAGCACAAAAAGATTGCCATAGAAACCGTTACCACTCCCCATCATCTCCTGTTCGCTCGGAATCTCATACACTGTTCAGCCTCCTATTTTCTCTTTCTTTTAGATTCTCCTCTCCACTTCTCAGCCGTTATTACAGTCTCATACACACCATCTATCTTCCTTTCTCGACCTTTCACACTTAAGTTTTTGCCGTGCTGTAGAGAGGTAAGACAAATATGAAAAGGAAGGTTTTGCACATGACATTTAATACCGGCTATGTCATTTAGTGTTTAGTTTAGAACAATGGAAACCATGTGCTAGTGTTCAAGACAACACTCACTTAAACTACGTGTTGCTGTGGAAGGCAGCATTGAACAAAAGAATGTTGTTGAAGCAAACAATTTAGTACATGACGGGTAAACAGCACATTGAAACAATATATAATACGTCTTTCAGAAGTAAACAAAATCCTACAGAAACACAGATGATAAAAAAAATGAAGCATGCTTCTATAACCCCTCAGCTGATCAGTTTATTATGAAATGTTTGACCCAAACACTGACAATTGTGTCCTTATGTTATACCAGTGGTCTTTAAAGTGTGTGGCGTGACCCACTGGTGGGGCACAGAGTTCTAACATATGGGGATACCTGGCAGAAAAGTCATGCGGAACTAATGTTT
The DNA here is from genome assembly GCA_015108515.1 of Hemichromis elongatus. NCBI lineage: Eukaryota > Metazoa > Chordata > Actinopteri > Cichliformes > Cichlidae > Hemichromis > Hemichromis elongatus. The sequence continues at coordinate 18,236 of VUQR01002406.1, forward strand.
AACATCGGAATCACTTTTATGGCGGAACAAAGAAATTTGCAGCAGTCACATTAATAATATGCGCATCCAAAGAAGAAGTGTACGTTCACATGTTCGCATTTTTCAGTACACTTCTTTATTGCAGCTGTCGACTTGCACACGTGGCTGCAGCTTTTCGACTACAGCCTACACACATCGTGGGGCGATTGTGGTTAAGGGGCGATCGTGGCTCAAAGAGTTGGCAGTTCCTCTTGTAATCGGAAGGTTGCCGGTTCGAGGCCCGGCTCCGACAGTCTCGGTCGTTGTGTCCTTGGGCAAGACACTTCACCCGTTGCCTACTGGTGGTGGTCAGAGGGCCCGGTGGCGCCAGTGTCCGGCAGCCTCGCCTCTGTCATTGCGCCCCAGGGCAGCTGTGGCTACAATGTAGCTTGCCATCACCAGTGTGTGTGTGAACGGGTGGATGACTGTAATGTAAAGCTATATAAATACAGACCATTTACAACAGGACCTAGTTCATTCTGTTTTAAGCCGGGGAGACATGATTGGAGATGCCACTCAGGTGCGTCCGCCACCCCCACAGCCTGTTGCTTTTTTTGAAGAAATGGTGCAGATTAAAGAAGCAGTCTAGTGATAAAGGTTACAAATAGTTGTTTGAAATGAAAGTTGTTTGTTTAAAACAAAAACTACCAAAGGAATTATTGTGAATGAGTTTATTGTCCAAATAAAGTTGCAGCTAGGCTTTTCTGTCATTGTTTTGTTTAGATGGGGCGTGAAAATATTTCTTCCTGGCATGTGGGGAAGAATGTAAAAAGTTTGAGAACCACTGCTTTATACATCAGCACAATTTCTATTTTATGTAATTGTTTATATATTTCCCTGTAAATATAGAATAAGCAATTCAAGACTCCAGACTTATAAACTTGGATGCTAAGAACACATTTTATTTTTAACCTTCAATGAGAGTAAATGTTGATCAGTAAGCTTCCCTACTGAAGCAGCTACCTCTGAATAGAAGTTTAGCATATGATTAATCAGGTAAGTGTACAAAGAGTGTGTGTGCCCGCAGTCATCAGTTTCCTATCAATTTCACAATCAACTCAATAATAACGCAAAAAATAAATAGTAAACACAACATTAATAAATAATTCATCAAGTAACTGTTTCAAATCCAAGTAAATCAGACTTGGAACATTGAGATCTTTGGCTCTTTACCTTCATGACAGTAGTTAAACACTAAACTAATCTACCAGCATTTGGACTTAAAAAGGTCTGCACGTGATTGTTCACTGGCCTCTCGGCGCCTTTACTGTGGCGCTTGCATGATGATCAGAGTGAATATTTCACAACTGACCAGTGAAGGGAACAGACTGACTGTCTGGCTTACTAAGGCAAAGTCCACTTTCAGCTAACCGCAGGATTCCACTTCAGAGGATGCCCACATGACATGCACAGAGACTACAAGCCCATTATCATCAATGGAGCTCCAGTGGAGAGGGTGCAGTCCTTTAAGTATCTGGGTGTCCACATCTCCTCAGACCTGACGTGGTCTGCCCACATTCAGGCACAGTCCAAAAAGGCAAGGCAGCGCCTCTATCACCTCCAACAACTGAGGAAGTTCAGGGTCTTGCCAGCGATCCTCAGGACTTTCTTTGCAGGTGCTGTGGAGAGCATCCTCACACAGAACATCACATCCTGGTATGAAAACAGCTGTGTTAAGGACCATAAAGCTCTCCAGAGAGTGATCTGTACAGCAGAACGCTGCTGCAGGATTGCTCTCCCCCCCCCTTCAGGACACCTACACCAGGAGATGCTGGACTAGAGCAGCGCAGATACTGAAGGACCCGTCTCATCCTGGCAACAAGC
>VUQR01002407.1:346-25346 GCA_015108515.1 Hemichromis elongatus
TCAAATCCGATTTTTTTGCCCCTATGCGACCCATATCCGATCACGGTATGACAGTGTGAACAGCACAAACCTGATATTTTCAAATCCGATCTGGGTCACTTTCGTATGTGGTACTGAATCCGATACATATCCGATGTTTTAGAAAGCGACTGCTGTTTGAACGGTCGTGTCCCATTAAATCCGTCTTTTACGTCACTGACACAAGACAGACGCCGATTATCAGCGCCGGAAAAGACAAACGAGAAAGCATGGCGGCGAAAACTGGAGACGGAGCAAGTCAGTGGACAGAAACTGAAGTTTTGGACTTCAGTTTCTGACTTCAGTTTTGGACCCTATTAGCACACGGGGAGACAATTCTATTTAAGCTAAACTTTTAGGGTCGTATCGTAACCAGGCTGTTTTCGCCATTTTTACTTCCGTAAACAGAGCGCGTTGTGTGTAACGTTTTCTTTTGCGCATGCGGGTCACTTTCAGGGCCGTGAACGTTCACACTAGAGCGCGCTTGCTGTCGCATTTTATTTGTAGTGTGAACAACCACACAGAAAAAATCGGATTTGATCAAAAAAATCGGAATTGAGCATTAAGACCTGCAGTGTGAACGTAGCCAGAGTTTATAATTGCCAGCTTGATCCCATTTGATTGCAGACTGACTCTGTCCTCAATTTTGCAACAAAAAAGAATAGCCAAAGTGAGATAACTTTATCTGCTTAGATAAAACAGATTGGAAAAACAACTTTGAGTACATAACTTGCAGTTGGAAAAAAGCAATAAATAGTATTATATGTTTTGTTAAAAATCTAACTATCGTCGGACCATCAGTGAAATATTGTGATAATGTAATGTGGGGTCTGGCTATTCCCACCACTACTTAACAGGAAATATTAGTGTATTCTGCCTACTTGTGTTTCATGTTTCTGTAATTGATATAGCAGGAAAACTAAAAAGAAAATGGAAGCTAACTGAGCCAACAAATAATGAAAAAACAAACAAACAAACAACTATAAGTCTTTCTTATATAATTTGACGGAAAGAGTTCAAACGAGCAGGGGTGGTTAACACTGTCAAAGCACAACATGACTCAGACAAGTTGAACTTTAATTTACAGAACGAGTCATTCATTGACATGAAAGTGTCAGTTGATGTGGGACTCCTGGAAAATTATTAATAGTAGAACACGAGCACGATGTTAGTTGTAGTGTTGAAGTACAAGCACTGAAAGGTGTCAGAAATAAAGTTTATGCAAAATAGCTGACAGAGACGTGGGCATGGACTAGAGGCGAACTCCTCCAGCAGACAAACTCTTCAAACTGGGAGAAAAATGTCAGTGAAAGTGTGGGTGATAAATCAACCTGAAAGTGTCGACTCAAGTGGAGGCTGAAGGGGGAAAAAAACAACAACCAAAAAAAAACAAACATGTAACTCCATCGCGTCCATTGCCAGGCGAGGTAAAGTGAACACAACTGTGAATGAAAGAATGAAGCAGATATGCGCTAACGTATGCCAACGTATCACTCTCACTCTCCCACTGATCAAATAGTGCCTGTTGCTGCTACTCCCCTGAACCAACCTCCTTCCACCCTGGTCACCTGACAGAGCCTTTAGAAGGCCACAAAGTGCAAGTTCAATGTACACAAAGCCACAGCGCAGCCATGACCCACTTTATACCTGCAGCAACATAGAGGTTAGTGGGAGGAAACGTTCGCTCCACTCCTCTTTCCCAGCGCCTGTCAGGGCAAGCCAAGGTCAAGGAAGAGATTTTTCTGCTTTGTTTCCACGTGGCAATGGCTCGGTGGATTCTGCCAGAGCAATTTCCACGTTTTTCACACTCTGTGTGCCTCGATTATCCTGTCATTACACAGCATTCCTGCAGCCAGCTCAGTTGCCAAAACACCTATTTGAAATTATGAATACTTTGAGCACAATAGAAGAGGAAGTGCCAAGCTTAGCCCTGCTGGAACTTGTGCCATCAGAGCAGAAATATCACATGCCAGCCATGATTCACCACAGCTGTGATGGGAGGACGGAGCAGAGGGAGCACTCTGCTAACCTCAGGGGTTAGACTGCTGCTGGCTGGCAAGCAGTCAAGTGCTGAGGCATAGATATGTGAGCACCTTGGCGCTGTATTCAGTGGCATTAGTGCCACATCATACACGGCTAGGAAATGGATGAAAAGCAAACTCACAAAGAAGTCAGGCCAGCAGATCCTCTACACCTCTGCATGCCAAAAAGGTCGTGCCAAAATGTAGCTTTAAACCCCGAGCACACATTTGATCCCACGCAGGAAGTTGGGTTTGTTGCTCGGAGCAGACACCTGCAAGGGTAGACAGACTCCAGGAGAGCTGAGTCTGATTATCTGGCGACAGGGAGGGCCCGGGGAGGAGAGGAGAGCAGGAGCAGCAAGAGGAGGCGGCGGAGGAGAGCGGTGTTATGTTCCCAACTGTTGCATCCCAACCTTAAGTAGGTCAACTCTGATGCAGGAAATACACTTCGTCGTGGGTATAACAAAAGAAATTTCCTCCCCTAAACACCCCGAGCGCTCCTACGTAGCTCTCTCATTCTTTCCGTGGTTGGATAACACGCTGAAAGTGCAGCGGCGCAACACCAGGAAAAGGCATTTACAGCGGCTGAGCGCACTCACACGCAGCCAAAGTTAGCCTAATGCACTTCATTCACTCCCTCTCATCTCTACAGCAAGCTGCGATCCATATCGGTTATCTCCACGGAACAAAACACGAGTACTTACCAGCTGTTTACACCGCAGCGAGAGACAATGTTGACATGTAGGCAACTTGCTTGTTTTACCTCCTCGAAGTATCCCGCAGACTTATTTGTGCAAAACAAAAACAAAAAACAAAAGGTAAACCAGGACGGCGAGTTAAAAAGAAAAAGAAGGTAGGAAAACAGCACTCGGAAATACTCCTTTGTACTTTGCTAGTTACTTCACCACACTTTCATCTGAAGTTGTCGGCGGAGGCAGGCGCCATGTTTGTGTCTGTACTGATAGTTGAGTTGGAGAGCTTTCCTCTGAACCTCTCTCTCTCTCGCTCGCTCTCTCTCTCGGGCTGGAACCGCCCAGAGAAAAGGAAACTGACGGCGAGCAAGCGCGCTCGCGAACAAGGAGCCGCTTCTGGTCAATCCTTTCAAAGTAAAAGACGTTTTAACTCGTGATAGCATAAAAGGATGAATGAATGAAATGGATGAGTCAGTGAATATAAAACTGTATGAGAATTTAATTTTATGCAGCCCAAATTTGGTATATATTGCAAATGTAACATTTATTTTTTTAACGTTTTGATGTAACTCACGCTGTATGTGTGTATTTTACATGAATTAATATTCTGTAAAATAGGGGGGGAAACATAAGGAGGGCAAAGACTTCCGGGCTTCTGGAAGATTGGAATCTATGTGAAGGAGTGGATAGATTTTGAACTGCTTAGCTGCATTTTTATGGGTTTTGCAGCTGTTCTTATCGATAAGACTCGACCTTATTTGCCACTGATATCATATTAAAGTAGTTATGTAATAGATCAACAATTGAATGACAGAAAAGCTCCTGCTTTTCTACTACCTACTACAGAAATTTCAGTTTTTATTATGATGGGTCCACAGTTACAAATCTGTTAAAACTGTGAATTAACAAAAACATTAAGTTCTATAAATACAGGACTGTCTGGGCAATGAACTACTTGAACTTTTTTTTTTTCTTTTTTTTTAAACACACATTTATCATGTAAAGAAACTGTGCTGTACTGTGACTGGACTTCTTCGTCTTACATTATGACATCTCAGGGCTAAAATGCTTAGTTAAATGTCTACACACTGACTGAAAGGGCAGTTTCGTTGGTCTGGTCCACTTAAGATCAAAGTAGGTCCACAATAAAAAAAAAATGAGTCTGACATCCCGGCTGTAGACAGTTCAACCAGCAGCCAAAATACAAAAAATAACAAAATACCGTTTATTGTGAAGGAGTAACACTCAGACTTCCTTTTTTTTGGTTTTACCAGCGATTTACTTTACATTTAATTCAGGGCCACGTTAGACGCCCCCTAGCTGAAATTTCTGCAAGTTACACCTATAAGAAAAACAAAAATGAAGAAAAACAAAAACACTAGCAGCTTTAAATTAATTCATTTTATACCATCAATGCACCACAATTAACAGGAAAAACTTAAACACCACTAAAACAAGGAATTCTTCAAGTGATTATTGGAGAAGCAACACGTCGAGAGAATCCTTTATTTCCATCATGTTAAAAACCGAGCCAGTGGTGCAGTGTAAAAGCTGGGAGGCATAATACACCTCCGCCAAAAATCTCAGGGATTTACAGATGGGCACAAAAAACAAAACAAACAAAAAAAATATACACATGCTCATATTTGTTACTTAAAACAAATAAAAAAAACTAAGCACATATAGGTGGCTGAAGAGTGGCCCCCCTCGGACTGTAGCTAACACTTCATGTCATCTATAGGGGAGAAAGTGATCAGCTCGGGAAGCCTGTACTCCTGCTTTTTTAGAGGTGAAGGCGTCTTCAGCGCATCTAAATCGAGTGAAAAAATCTTATCTGTGGCTTCCTTTGATAATGCTGGCTCTTCCAGCCAGTCTCTGTCCAAACCAGAAACCGTGTAATCTGACAGAGGGCACTCGGCTGTCTTCGTGCCCTTCATCAACAAGCTGTCATTTCTTGCTTTATGCTGATGACAGTGTAACGGCGACTGCGTCGGTGAGGGGATGAGTTGCTTGTCGTCATCTTCGCTCTTTACCTCTTCGTCATCGAGGCTGAGCAGACTGTCGCAGCCTGGAATTTCAGGCAGAGTTTCTTGGTCGAGGCTGAAGTGGACCGCGCCGCTGCCTGTGCCGCCCGGGCTGTCGTGGGCCTCTGTGATGAAGGTGTCCCATGCAAGAAAGGACTTGTGTAAGGCCCCCTGCTGGCAGACCGGAGGGCTGCTCTGGCTCATGACAGCCGATGGGACGGTCTGGGTGGGCGTGTCGGAGCTCGGAGACTCATCGTGGGGCTCACTGACCGGGGTGAGTTGCTCTATCATGCTGTCATTAAACTCAGCTGGAGGCTGATTTTTTTTCATGTTGTCTTCCTCGACTGCCTTACGCCAGGAGCTTTTGACATCCATAACTTTGGGAAGAAATAGCCAGGAGGAGACAAGCCACTTTATTAGGTAAAGAAACACATTAACGAAAGCTTTTTAAATGTCAGGTCCTATATTATATCACTTACTCAAGCTCTCAGGAGTACGTGGCAGCTGCTTACGAGCAGAGAAGGGATCTCTTTGAAGACTGCTGAGGAGAGCCTCCAGCTCCAAACCTTTAACCCTGCCCTCTGAAGCAGTGGCTGTAGTTACAGCATCTGCAAACTTACAACACATGCACACAAACATCAACAATCAGAAAATCTTTTAGACGTATGAATCCTGATAAAGTTCTCAGTTCGCATTTACCACAGATTTCAGTAGTTTAGTTGAGAATCTTTACATACCTGATCTGCAAGGTTGTCATACTCCATGTTTAATATCTGAGCCTTTGTCCTCAAAGGAGTCACCTCCCACTCAGTATGGGTCATCTTCCTCACACTCACCTGATGCACAAACACAGATTTTATTCATTTAAACATGTGGGTTATAAGTGGAACAAGTGCACCAATGTTTGAAGAACAGAATTCAGGAAATATGAAACCAACATATAAAACAGAAAATGTGAAATATGCCACTTGCCTGAGGTGATGATAGCGGTGCAACTCTTTGAGGAGGGGATGGGGGTGTGTCAAAGAGCCAGTCGAGAGACGTATTTGCTCGCGTCGTTTCAGTCTTGACAACAGGACTTTCGGGCCTCTCGACTGTCGCTGGGAAAGTGCTGTTTAGATAAGAAAGTGCTTAATTATTCCAAACACGTTTGCACATCTTTTGATATAAAACTAATCAATTTGTGGTAGAGGCAGGCAAATGTGTAACAATCATACTTCACTACATGCTTCAGGTTAACATGGTTAAGCCCATTCACGTCATGCTATGTTCTATTATTATATTTATACAGATATAAAGTGTCTGCTCCGTATCTGTCCGTGGCGATTTCTCTCAATTCGCCTCGGTCATCAGAAAGCAGGGATGCTCTAGGGAGGACTAGTGACAGGCAGAGCACTGCTCAGGACTGCCCAGGTATCTGCCTCCCAGCAGAAAGCAGAAGGAACAATGTTGTCGTAAAGTTCAAATATCCCTTATATTATTACCTTTTAAGGTTGGAAAAGCGAATCTTGATGTCATCATGTGATCTGCTCTCCGAGTGCTTCTCCTCTGAGGAGGAAAAACAAGAACACATGTTGATTATAAACAAAACGTAACTTTACACCTCTAAACAAACTTTATTATAATCCAATTCTGCTTACCAAGAAGTTTAGCAGGGTACTGGGAGAACACACTGCTTTTATAACTTGCTTCAGCCGCTGGCTCAAAAGACAGTGGAGCCATTGGTGAGAGGAAGCCAAGAGCCTGAGGAGGAAGTCGTATCAGTTTCCACAGAACAATAACTTAATTAAAAATAAATGCCTGTGTGGTGTGATGCAAGTATTAAAAAAAATTAAAAAGCAACCACTCACAGGATCTTCATTCAGAAAAGAGACTAAGGGCTTTTCTTTTAGAGTGTCCATCCACTTCTTGTCCCACTCCGCTTCCAAATCCTGAATAGCACACCTGACTTCAGGGATTTCTTCTTTAGAAATCCTTTGCCTGGGAGTTGACATTAAAAGGACACATTTGTAGTTTTTAAAAGAAAAAATGCTGACAATCATTACCACAGTCTATTAGCACAGCATTTTCAAAACCACAAGCATCCCAAAATTTTGATTTACAGATAATGCGAGTGTAACAGGAAGAAAATATCAGGTAAATGATGTTGAATATGAAGCTGCCAGGAAGGAGAAAAATGGAAAGATTGGTGTAGTGAAGGAGGACATGCAGAGGGTTGTAGTGACAGAAGAGGATGCTAGGGATAGGGTGACGTGGAGGTAGATGGTCCCCCATGACGACCTCTGAAGGGAACAGCAGGAGGTAAATTGGCTCATGTTAGAAGTGTGCAGTATCAAGAGAGTGCAGCTTAACGTGTACCTGATGAGGTGAAGGTCCTGCAGCGTACGGGCCATCTGGTGAGACGTCTCCTGCAGGTGCTGAGGGTTGAGCCGGGGCGCAGGGGTGTGAGAGACCCGACAACGTTCCTCCTTTAAGAGCTGCGCTGCGTGGGTCATCAGCTCCATCACACAGAGGAGGTTCAGCTGGTTGGCTTCATACACATTCCCTGAACTTAACTGGAAAGAAAAGAAATTAAAACTTACATAAATAAAAGTGCACATGAACCACACAAGGTAAAAGCTGTGAACATTACAATTTATAGACAGATGTCACTATATAACAATATTAGCCTAGAAAGATGCTCCACATCTTCTGTAGCTACGGTCTCAAGTGTTTCAAGACAGCAGTTTTGTGTGCACTCATGAAATGCCCGAGCATCCTTTCATGAGAAAGCTCAAAAGACAATCACGAGGGACTAATACGATGTATAGCTTCAAGATTTTAAAGTTGTATTTAAGCAACAACCAGCGTCCACCCATCTCTTCTCCCTCACCTGATGTGGGAGCTGTTCAATTCTCTCCAGCAGACAGCGGGGAATTTTAAGAACTTGATCCGTTCCATCAAGGATGTATTGATCGACGTCTCCCTTCAGGACACTCTCCACAGCACTTTGCTCCTCTTTGATGGTCGACAACATTCCGTCAATGGCCGACCACAGGGAGCGCACCTTAGGATAACAGAGAACATATGTGAGTGCTTAGAGACACACCTCAGTACACAAATCTGTACTGATCTGAAAATAACATGAATGCATTTAGAAAACAGACTGTTGCATCACAATAGCTTCCTAATAAAATAGTACAAAGCCTCTCCAGCGTTTCGAAAAGTTAACATTACATACTTTTTTGAGCTTCTGAGCTGTAGAAATTTCCTCCTCCTGAGTGCAATCATTGCTGTAGCGCCTGAAAGCACAATGATCCATTACTTCAATGTGTCTTTAATTAAATTAAATCTTGAGTATTGAGAAAGAAATTATACATACTTAAGCAGCTCATCATACTTGGCACCTTCTGCTTTGATGTCCCTTATAGACTTCACCAAAAGCCTTCACAAGAGAGAAACAAAAAAAGAAGATTTAAAACAAGATTAAAGTAGTAGAAGCTAACATTTATTTCTACATTCAAGCCCTCAGCATAACAAAGCTGTAGTCACAAGTTATTGAGACACAGTAAGCTGTAAAAGTGAGCCTCTCGTTTACAAAATTTATTTCACCTGCACGACAAATCAAAACAACTAGAAACAGAGGCTGCCGACTGCAAACACGAGCAACAAACTAGTCTCATTCATCTTGGTTTTACAAATCAGTTCACATGATAAGTATTGCGTGTTTAATCCACACCTAAGTCTACTTGCAAAGAAGGGAAGGGCAGTGTACACAAATACACAGCTTCAGACATACATTTATAACCGCATAAGAATATAGGAGGCAAGTAAATTAGTAGAAATAACACAATGAACAAAGACTTAAAGTAAAAAGCCATGTCTTACAGGTTTGTCTGTGAAGGTTCTCAGTCATTCAGGTCATGGTGATCTAGGGATCTTGGAAAGAAAAGCATCTGGACTTCTTTAAGTTTCTTGAAGACGTTTCAACTCTCATCCCAGAAGCTTCTTCAGTTCTAAGAGCAACTGGTGGAGAGTCCCAGATTTTAAAGCCTATCGTGAATGTCTCTAAGAAGGTCATTGACCCCAGCATTGATCATCTGCCTAATCATATGAGCCAAAGTGTGAAAATGGGTGTGGTCACAATCAGCCAAGGTTTCAGTGAGACCTTGCCCCACCCCATCACGTGACTTAGTGAGATCAAATGACCCAAGATATCAGTGGGGTTTAAGGCGTCCGAGAAGAGATCTCAAAACTGGATTATAGATGGCAGACAATCGGTGTCGTAAGCCACCACCTCTGCTCAAAGATGGTCGTTCACAGTGGGCACAGATTGCTTCTTTCACTCCTCTATCAATCCACTCGCTTTGTTTTGTTTTTTGTTTTGTTAATCTCCAACAATTGTTCTTAGAGCTGAACAAGCTTCTCGGGTCAGAAGTTTAATGTCTTCAAGAAAGTTTAAGAAGTACAGTTACTGTTCTTTCAAAGCTACTTAAGTCTTACAGGTTTGGAAATTGGTGTGGGGAAAAATGTCAGCTGTATGTCAGTACTGCGGTGAGTAGAATAAGGAAATGAAAAATAAACATCCTGGGATAGAGCAGTGAATGATCACTTTAAATAAAGTACCGAGATTTATTTAATTTTACTAGTTGATATGATAAATCTTAGAAATATTTCAAAGTAAAACTTTAGTGTTTTACTTTATCAAAGTCACTATCACTCAGAATATCTGTGAGTGACAGTATTGCTAATTAATACTTTAAAATGACAGAAAGTGTCTTTTCTGTACATTTATATCAATATACTTAGTAAGTATTTACTGAATTTCTCATTATACCTCGTATTTCTCTAACATCTTTCTGTTCTGCTTTGATACGGCAGGTTTTACTAATTTCTCTCTTTAACTTGTTACCATTTTAATTGTACTCTGTTTGGAGCAATAATTACCTCATGCAGTCATTTTGTGTTTATTTTACTGCTCTGTTCTACCAGTAAATTGCACTTACTGGGCTCGTCTCTGGTACTCGTGGAGAAAACGATCCTGTTCCACTGCAGTCTTCAAAAACCTGGCACGGACCAGACTGAACCTCTTAATTGCCAAATCCAACGTCGATGCCGGCATCGCCGCCGCCTCGGGTACCCAGCTACCATCTGACAACAATAATGTTCAAGATCACGTCATCATTTGGTTGGCATCTTTGCAAGCCGGGTCCATGGCAGTTCAGATTAATAGGAGAACAGAAGTCGTGTTTAATGCTGTCACTTTAAACTTTAGGGATTGTAGATTGGACAGGCTACACAAGACCTACCTGTAGTAAAGGTCTTCATTTCCTGCAGCATGACATGCTTGGCCAAATGAAGCATCAAGCTGATAAACTTGGGGCCTCCAGGCGAGAGAAACAATGACGCCACCACTCTGGATCCAGTATTTGCAGTTTCATCCTAACATAGTCAAAAACAGATGGCTGTCAGTGACCTAAATACGAACTGATTTTACTTATAAAAAGATTACATTATCGATTACCATATGGCTGCACAATTAGTCAAACTGAAATCTTGAATAAAACTCGAGTTTTTCAAGAAATTCCCATTAGGAATCTCACCATGATTTCTCGCAGCCAAGCGCAGGTAACTTTGCGGAACTCGGCGTCTGCTTTGGGATCTAAAACAGGCCAGCAGTGCCTGAAATCCCAGTGATAAATAAAAAGAGATTAAACCGGCGAAGACAATTAATCATATCTGAGGATGCAGGGCTGTTTATAATTGTCTTTACCTGTATGTCTCATGAAAACGTGGCCGGTTGAGTTTCTCCAGCAGGAAATGGGTCACTATGTAAAAAGCATCTTTGTTGGGTTTGTCAAACATGTTCCTGTGGGACATAAAACTAAACTTAGCAGGAAAGTAACGCTCCAGGGAGAATGAAAGACAACGTACATTCACGCCAAAGTTAAAGTACCGAAATTTCGTACAGTAAAGTGTAGTATTATTCATAAAGACATTAAAAAGCAAACTTACGGTCCCATTATGATGCGTTTAGCATTAATATTGGTTTTGCCAGCGATTGAGGACACTGCAACGTCCGGTTGAAATCCCAGCCCAAGAAGAGCGTACCACAAATACTGTCCATTCTTTTTCTGCAATAGTGCCGGATTGGCCATTATTCATAAGAGTAAGAAGCACCGGGATTGTGTCCGGAGGCGACTTCAAAGCTCCAGACTGGCAAACAGAAAACCGCTAGTCCGCTAGCCTCCCTGCTAACAAAGTTTACGCTTTGCTAGCTTCACGCTAACAAAGCGCATTCACAATAATAAACACTACCAGGAAACAGTTACATTATAAGAGAGGCTGCCGCTGACGTTAAATCCACGTTGACGTTTGTTAATATACATTTTACAAATGTCATAGTCCACTGAGAACTGGAAAACAAGAAAAGGTAAAGCAAGGACATAAACCGCCAATTTTTCTAAAGATTGCCCGGATGTTGTCAATTACTTCCGGCTAGCGAAGGTAGCGTCGCACGGGATTCCAATTGGTTTTGTTTTTTTTTAAAAGTGCTTCTTTATTGTATTTTTCACTATAAGTACCTACATTTGTTGCAGTTTTTTGTCGAAGGTAAATTTGACATATAAAGGTGTAGCCCTGGAAGATACAACGTATTATTGGACTTTGTACTGTGCTCCAAAATTTTCATAAGCTATTACTGGTTTAGATTTCACTGGGAATTTCTAGAAAACCACGTGTATATTACCAGCTAAGTCTCCCATCCATGGAGCAGCATACACATACTAGAAATCCCGTATTTTACCCATAGCTGCTTGGGTTACAAGGATCGTACACAGGCCAAAGTCCAGCAACATCCAAAGGTGCCTCACCTAACCTAACGCCCTTAATCATTACGGGGCGGTAGTGTGAACTATGTATAACCATAAAACTTCCCTAAGTTAAAATATAACAGGTCAGTAGGATATATATACACACACATACATATATTAAATGTAACTCAGGTAACCAAACCTCCACTTGAGGTATTTTAAGCATGTTCAAACAGTATGAGGTCTCGCATTCTCCAGCTTCAAGAGCTTGATGTTATTCTTGAAAAAGGTAAAGGAGATATAACAACCCCATCTCTTTTGGTTGCAGGGCTGGTGGATTGTCTTTTATTTTGTGTGTGTGTTTCAGGCGCCCACTGGATGTGGTTGGGTCAGAGTTCCCTGGTTTAACCTCATTCCTTTTTATACTAGGGACACTTAAGGAGATATTTAAGTGCTCCTGAGAGCAAATGTGACAACACTACTGACATCTCATGGCTTTTTGTTGTGTAACGTTATACAGTTCTGTTAGCTTCAAATAAATGCTTTTGCTCTTTTGTTGGAAACAATGACGTCACCTTACATTATCTGTCACAGCGTTTGAGTCAGTTGTAACACTGTGGACAGGGAGGCCTGGGTATCTCTGCTCAGACTGCTTGGACCCAGATAAGAAGCAGAAAATGAATCAATGGGGATGTAACTTTACACAGTAAACTGTTTTCTACATGTGTAAACCAAATCATACACTGTTAACCACATACTTAGTACACACAAATAAATCAGTCAAAAGGCTTTGGAGAGGTGTTGCAATAATAAAAACAGAGTCGGTGTATGGCAAATTTTCATTTGTCCTTCTTTTATTGTGGAACATACAATTATTTAGATCTCCACCACAACTGATTAAGTAGAACAGAGTAATAGAAACAAGTGCTTTTTTGTCTAAATCATTCATATCATTGTAGTTCTTTTAAAAGCAGCTGGCAACACTCTCCCACCTTCGATGGATCAGACACTGATGAGTACTTGGAAATCTGAGAGCTGACTCCCAACGAGCGAGCCAGGTCCTGGGCTGTTTGATCTGAGGCCACTGTGGTTCCCAAGGCTACCAGCAGCCTAAATACAGCCTCCTTGTCTTGTACCGTCTCCAGGGCTCTACTGGCCACAGATAGGCACTGGGCCTTGGCCTCAAGGTCAGGCTGGTGATGGAGGCAGCCAGCGTAGTTAAGCACCAGAGTGGCCAGGGCAATATGGATGTTCTTATTGCAGACGGTGGCCAGGTCAGCAGCACGTGATAGCACCGTTTCGCGCTGAGCCATGAGGAGGGCTCTGCCATGCCTGCCACTGAAGCAATTACACAGAGTCCGCAGTGCCAGCATCTGGTTGGCAGGACGCCCCTCGGGCCTCATTAGGTTCAGGAGGTGGTTGCACAGTTGTACACCCTCTGCCTCTCCACAAAGGCTCTCATTAACCTGCGGGTGGCGCACTGCCAACCTCATAATGTCCAGGACGGGAAACACAATATCTACAAAACATGAAGAAAGGGTTGGGGTTTTTTTGTTTGTTTGGGGGGCAGGGGTCTTATTAGTGAAGAGAAATGAGCTAAAGAGCATTAAAACACAAACGAATTGGGATGGGAAACTTTTATTACCTTCAGGCCAGTGAGAAGCTTTCCAAAGCAGGTTGATCTGTTGGATGGTCGGAGCAGGCTCAGAGGAGGCGAGTCCACACACAGACAACAGAAGCCTCTCAAGGCTTTCCACAACTTCTTCAGTGAGCTTGTGCTCCTGAGGGGCACCTCCATTTAGCTCCTTCACCTTAGCTGTTAAGGACAGTCGAAAACACATTTTCTTACACTACATTATGGACAACAATAAAATAAAAATAGTTTAAATGTATCAAATCTCCAAATATCACCCACTTTAGAGCACAAGTTATTCAGCGAGAGTTAAGGAACCACACTGAAATGCTTACCAATGATCTGAGAGCTGTTGGCTTGCTCAAAGGTCACACCATCAGTCTTAGGAAAGTAGATGTTGGTTGTTTGTCCTAAGGCTGTTGAGGAGTATGCACCGCCTCCTGCAAAGCAGGGAGCAGACCATTCAACATTAAAGGCCTGGGGGAAAAAAACTAGGTGCATTAAAAGCTGCAGCTATCGATTAATTAAATAATCTAGAAAGAAATACTTTTGTCTTTTTAATGAGCAATTATAAAACTTTCAAAAAGAAAAAAAAAACAAAAAACGGATATTAAATGCAAAAAAAAACAAAACAATGACAAGTATACTCGTGTCAAATAAAACAAGTTATACACATGCAACCTAAACTCCGCCCCCAAAAAACCCCTTTACCGGTACTCTGTCTTCTTAGTAGGCTTTCTTACATCAGCAGGAGGCAAACAAAAATAAGTCTGACTTCTATTGCATCTCCTGGATGAGGCAAACATGCTGTGTGTTCCTGTTTATGTGTTGCTTGTGAATGAATGAGTGTGTTTGTTAGCCTTTAAAGAAGAATGTGCCAGTTGCAAAGAATAAAAGCGAGCATGTCAGCATTCTCTGAGGTCTGCTCCGTGCTTTGACGCAACGTTTTCTGTTGCAGTGAATAAATGTTACGATGGTGTAGATGTAATAACAATAATTCAATGGCCAACCTATTTTATATTAATACAAATGTACAAAATCATGTTAATAAAGCCTTGAAATACTGGTACACCCCAGTGCCTGCTTTAGAGTCACCCCTGCTAGCTGCAGGTATCACTGTGACAGAAAGCAGGACGGCTTGCTTTTTTTATTTTAACCTTTGTAGTTTTTCACTGTGTAAAACAAACAATGGTGGATGGGAGCAGCTGCAAAGTTCCCTTTTCTTGACGCCAGAGCTTGTTGAAAAGCTGGTTTCATTCAGGACTTCCACCATCTTTTTCCCAGTAAAGATTTTAACTGTGAATACAACAACAAGCACTGCTGCTTTAGACGATTAAAAACCTTCTTCCACTCCGCCTGAGGTCACAGTCTCGGTAACAGCGCCACCTCTTTGAGGTGTGTGTAGACAGACCTTGAGCCACACTTTTGTGGTGATGACTGAGCACTACAATTGTGGATTGAATTAGGCACTGAAGCAAGAATTGAGTTCCTCGAATTACTCGATAATTCGGTGCAGTCCTAGTGCCATTTGGTTAAAGGCAAAAAAAAAGAAATGTGATACGGGCCTCATAACTCCATTATCTCACAAGTCCCAGTGGTTCCTTTCAATACCAAGTTACCTGTGAAGGGATCCGCTACACCTACAGGAGCACCTGGGTTTGGGCCTGACCCTGGGATGTAGCGACCAGTGCCTGTGAAGAAAAAACACATCTGTGAAACTGCACTTAGAGGTCAGTTCCAGACTATCAACACCTCTGAGTAAACGCATTGTACCTGTAAAGGGATCAGCTCCAAAGCCTGCAGTATCACTGGAAGAACCAGGGATATACCGAGCTGCTCCTGTCAAATAAAGAGGTGGAAAACATCAAATCTCTTAACTGCTGCAGTGAGAGGAATCTAAATGGATAGCATAAGTCTAAGACATTTTTAAAGCAAAGACGCTAGCAGCTGTAGGCATATTTTGGACCTCACCAGTGAAGGGGTCACCACCACCGGAATGGGCTGGTCCCACCACGTGCCCTTTTGTGTTCTCGATGATAAAATTGGCGACCTGGTCGAGGAACATGGGGCTGAGGTCATTCTTCTGCAGAAAGTTGTGCGCTGTCAGCCAGGGGTCATCTGTCACATTGTAAGGCAGCTTCATGGATGGCCCTCCCTCATTCACATCAATGCTGAAGACATAATCGTACTCCTGCACGCAGATGGGGACACATTAACGACAGCTCATATGCGACGTCCCGCTTACTGACTCTAAACTTGTAGCCTCACCTTGCCTTCGTACATGACACTCTTGGAGGTCTGTTGGTTTGAGCCTCCGACCACGTCTCCGATTTTCATCCAGCGGCCATCACTGACGC
Source organism: Hemichromis elongatus (assembly GCA_015108515.1). Lineage (NCBI taxonomy): Eukaryota > Metazoa > Chordata > Actinopteri > Cichliformes > Cichlidae > Hemichromis > Hemichromis elongatus. The sequence goes on from VUQR01002407.1 coordinate 15,883, forward strand.
TCCACTGATATGCCTCCACCTTCTGTCCATCTTTGATCAACCGTGTCTGTCCATCGCGATTCCCTGTTGTAAACAAATCCACCATGATGCACAGAGAACAGCTTTGCTGTTTTATATAATAAAATAAATAGCAGCCTGCTGCATTACCAGGCTCATTCAGGTGTTCTCTTCCAGGAAGATCCTCCAATTTGATGTCACCAAGATCCCCGGTCTTGGGGTCAATTGTGGCTTTGGAAAGCTCATCTTCAAAGGCCTGCAGGTCCTCTGCACTAGCCATGCGGTCCTCAGCTTCCGTAAACACGCGGATAATGCCATCACTGTGGTCAGAGGAGCAGCATTTGGTTTAGCCACAGAACTACTTACTGTTTCATTCAGTAAGTGAACAGTGAAGACAGTGAACTATCATTATTGGGCTTTTAAATATTAACGGTGTAACATGATCAGGGAAATCATTATGACCTGACTGCATATTAGCATGCCAAAAGCAGCTTTGTTACCTGGCCCCGACTACTATGTCACCATTAGGTAAAATACAGCAGCACCACACAGACTGAGCAGGCAGGCGGATGGTCTGAGAGCACTCTCCTTGCCTCCATATCCTCAGACTGCGGTCTTCCCCTGTGCTTATAAAATCTAAGAGAAAAGAAAAAAAAAAATACGGGTGAGGGCAGGTTATAGGAGGTAGCTACTGTCTCACAGTATGAAAACAAATGGAAGCTGGCTGAATAATCCACAGCGCACTGGTGACTGCTGGTTTCAAGTCTCTATCAGTTCTATCCCTTGTTTTTAAATATTGATACAATCAACAAACCTTGGCCATTGGGGAAGACAGCTAAGCTGTAGATGTAGTTGGTGTGGCTGTAGTAGATCTGTACGCATTCGCCTGTCACCAGCCACCTTCTGATACTTGCATCATTGCTGCATGAGAAAAACTCAGTGTTGCTGATCACTGCCAGGCCCCTCACACAGTCCTCGTGACCTATAATGGAAAGGAAAAATGTTTTAATCATAAATTAACAGTAATAATATGCAGTTATTATTTTAAATTTTTACTTTGACAAAGTTGTGGTTTTGTCTCCTATTCTACAATGTTGTTGGTTAAAAATAGTTAAAAATAACAGGATTATATTATTAACGACATAATCAAAGACAGACAGCCAATCATCGGCCAGTCTAATTTTTGTATACACAGATCTGTTTAAGACGCAGGGCCAAAAAAAAAAAAAAAAGTCCAATATACACCTGCAAATTCTCACCTGTAAACGTCTTCTCACATCGTCCTGCTTTCCAAAGCTTTATGGTCTTATCTGCTGATCCCGACAGCATAAGGCCTTGTTCAGGTAAAATAACCACTGCCCACACTGCTGCAGTGTGGCCCTGTAACAAAATTAACAAGCACAAAACATGTTCTGTCAATTCTTTCAAAACAATGGAGACACTAATCACTGTCCAAGCAAGCCGAAACGTGTAGAGGACCGCATACCTGTAAGGTCATCATGCATTTCTCATTGAGCCAGACCTTGGCTGTAGTGTCCCAGGAACCACTCAAAAGTGTCCCAAACTTCCCAGACGACAGAGTGCAAACTGTGGAGGTTTAAAGTTAGAAAGTCACGAACCAGAAACACTGTGACGAATAACCAGTCCAGCAGTTACTCCTTACAATTAAAAAAAAAGTGAGGAGAGCTCAACTAACCTGTATTTTTGTGACCCTTGAGAGTGAAGAGGGGCTGCGGTCGATCCAGTGAGAAAACACAAATATTATTATCGTTCCCGCCTGTAGCAACAAGTCCCCGAGGGTATGTTTCACTGGGTGCGATGATGCATACACAGGATACAAAATTTGAGTGGCCAGACATACAGTGCATCTCTGTGAAGCCTTTGTCTGAGCTGTTAGAGGGAGAAAAGGACGAAAGTTAATAATATTACTGAGGGAACAAGTTCGGTCCTTTTGGCTCTTATTTGTAGGAAGGATTAACTGGCAAAAATAAACACTTCAAATCTGTTTCACTTTCGTGTTTCGTACAAGAAGAGTTGCAGCTGAATGAATGACAAAGCTAATTTGAGCAAACGTTAGCAGTGTGCTTTTTGGCTAACTTAGCTACTAGCCATTTTTACACATATAAAATCAGAAATAGTAAAATATTCAGTAAGGCGTGGTTCGGCTTAACATTTTTCTTGTCGGGACAAGTCACTCTCTGGGCGCGGGGTGACTTGTACCCTGAAATAAATCGTAGCTAGGCAGCAGTTTCTGAGCAGCAAGCTAGCGCTAGCTACCTTGAGTTTGGTACCCAGACTCTTCCGGTTCGGTCTCTGGACACCGACACGAACGCTCCCTCTGGAAAAACAGTAGCGGCGAGTCCCCTGACGTCCATCTCGTGGCCTGGGATTGAACACCTGAGTTTGTAGGAATTGGATGATGCCATTTTAGCTCTAAAAGCACACCGAAACTACTGTGGCACTGTTACGCTATGCGGCGTCGTTGTCAACAAACATCAGCCGCTAGCGGAAGTTGAATTACGTCATTGTTAGTAGGGACGCACCTTTCAAACAAACGTTTAATTTTTTCTGTTGAATATAAAATATGTCTTGTTTATAAAATTCACATTAGAGTGATGTTTTTTCCAAGTGTATTTTCGGTTTGTATTTTTGAATATATTTTACCAAAATGTGTTGACCACAGTCGACCAGAGGGCGGCAGAAGAGCGCGATTCACTGCATTCTCTCCGAGTCCGCCACCCAAGTCCGCCACCCACCTGCTACAACAGCAATATCAAGCTGCCGACCAGGACGCGGACTGAGCAGGAAACTAGGAATGTCAACGTAAAAATAACAGCTCAAACTTCAAACGTAAAAAGCGAAGTCGTTTAAAAAATAATTTCCATTCCATCACGTCAAACGAGATTAACTTAATGCTTTAAAATAAAGCAAAGAAATACCAAGCTTTTATGGAAACGTAGAGCATCTTAATAAACAGTTAATTCTCGTTAACCAATGATTTTTTTAGTCAAATCATTGTTGTTGTTTTTTTTAGTAATTTAACATTACTCTTGCCGTTGATTTTTAGTATGTTGGTTTGTTTTTAGATTTCCATTATTTCGTTTTACGTAAGATGAAATACAAAACCTTTATTAACAATTTCAATACTTCCCGTTAAATACCCGTTTATTCATAAAGAAAAAAATGTAAAAAAAAAAAAAAAACTTGTTCCGGTTTTATTTTAAAGACTCGAATCAACCGGAAATTGATTTTTTTTTCATTGCAGGTAGCAAAACAGGTCCGGTCCACCCCACAGAGGCGATGAGGAAGTAGTCTCGCTAATTCGTTCGCTGAATAGGACAAAAAAGTAAGTGTATTTCCATTTTCGCTCACGGGAAGTATATTTGACAATAAACGCGCTGGTTCATATCTACGCGAGTGAAGAGCAGCGTTGGCCCGTAGATGTTAGCTAACACAGTAAGGCTTCTAGAGCCCAGCCCATCACGATTGTGAGTGTTTGAGCAGTATGAATGATGGAGCAGGCGAGGCTTTACAAATAACGAGGCTCTAGTTGTGGTTACGTGGTTATGAGGACTGTTCGTGCTGTGTTCAAGCAGTGTTACTGTACTAAATGATGCTGATGTTAAGAATCGGTGTAAGGTTGGGGTGTAGATTTCTCAGGCTATCAGGTGCCTGGTTTATAGGCATCTGCTTTGTATTACACAGAGAGGCCTATGTTTAAGACACATTCCACGACCATTATCGCACAGTATCTGTTATGTCCTTGTACGTACTTGTACATCTTATAAGGTATCATAAATCCTGCTGTTGTTTAGTTATAGATCTATTATAATGTGCAGGGCAAAATGCAGGTCTCAGTGATGGATGTTTTGGCTGAAACACGTCATTTCAGGTGTCTACAAACTAAAAAACTACAAAACATGTTTGTCAGTGTCTTAAATATGTGTGTTTCTGCACGCTCGGTACACTGTAGGTTTCCCAGAATTCCCAGCAGCCATGAAGCTTCGACTGCACTTCGTGGTGGACCCTATGGGCTGGCTGTGCATCAGTGTGGTATTTGGGATCTGGCTCTACAACTCTTTTTTTGTTCCCAAACTGGTTCTGTTTCCACATTACAATGAGGGACACATTCCTTGGGCCATTGTTGTTTGTGAGTTTCCTTGCCTTATGTGTTCACACATGGAAAACTGAAAATGAGTTTCTTTGGGAACTGGATCACACCACATTAGTGGAATTAAAACACACTGTATTTCTTTAGGTTACTACATAGCATCAGGACTCTGCCTAGCAGCACTGTTCAGAGCTTCCACAGCAGATCCAGGCCGTCTTCCTGTGGACCCACACATACCTCACGCCGGTAAATCCTTTTGTCGCTGCTTACCACTTGATTTTATATGTCCAGTTTGTTACTGGTACTGACTAGCAGGCTGTGTGTGTCACAGCAGTACCATCTGTCTTTGGATCAAATGCGCAGCCTCAAAGCTGTTTATCGGTTGTGATTGTCACGTAGTGATTCTTGTAATTGTGTTTCAGAGAGAGAGCACTGGGAGTTGTGCAATAAGTGCAACTTAATGAGACCTAAAAGGTCCCACCACTGCAGTCGCTGTGGCCACTGTGTGCGCAGGATGGACCATCACTGTCCCTGGTAATCATATACGAACACCTGCATGGTGCCACTTTACCCTCATGCTTCCATCCATTGTCATTTATTCGATTACTGAGATTTGAAAGCTTATTTAATGAGTCAACATATCATAGCATGCCATGCGTGTCCACTGCTGTGATAAACAAATATGTGATCACTTGCTAAATGCAGTTTATTTCCTTTGCAGGATTAATAACTGCGTGGGAGAGGACAACCACTGGCTCTTCCTGCAGCTGTGTTTCTATGCTCAGGTCCTCAGCTTATTCACGCTGGTGCTGGACTTCTGTCAGTACTACTACTTCCAGCCCCTGACAGGACTAGACCAGGTAGCTCCATGGGATTTTTTTTTTTCTTTTTTTCAAAGTTGGCCTCTACTCATTTCCAGCTCTATAATTTTATTCTCTGCTGAGTAACTTTAAACAACCTTCCAGTATCTTATTTACATCCTTATTTACCTTTTACCGGGCCTCGGTGCAGCCTCTCAGTTCACAGTTTGAACAAGGGCATTTCTTCTGATTGGCTGCCCCATCACATTCAGCATGTTTAAGTAGTAGAGTAGGTGGGTGAGGCTGCTCTAGTCACAGCTAGAGCTGTGCACATGAAATGACCATATTAAGGATATCTGCCCACACTTACATCATAGAGAGCCAAGAGTATTAAAAATGTGTTTGTTGTTCACGCACTGACCTCATTTTTGGCCGTGTTGATTATGAGCGTCTATCACTGTAACAGAAACAAGGAAAAGCATTAAAGGCCTCTTTAAAGCATTCAGCCTGTTTTGCAAACAATATTTATCCCATGTTTCTTTGTAGTTCTCATTTTACCCAGCATAAACGCCTTATGTTGCCCCGTGAGACTCAGCCACACCAGTGGAAAACTGGTTCATATTTGATAGTGGGAAATATCAGCAAATGGAACTTTGAGATGATAAGATAAGAGGTTTTCACAACAAAGGGCGCTGTTCTCTTTCACTCTACCAGGAAAAGTTCACTACGCGTCACGAACTGGCCCTGCTGCGAATCTCAGCGCTCATGGGCGTGGTCATGCTTGGAGGCATGTCTACTTTGTTTTACACACAGATGACTGGCATCCTCTCGGTGAGTACTGAATATAAAGACTTATTTTCTTTATTCAGCTGAGAGTTTAAGTTCTCCACCCATTTCCTGCTGCCATCTTCTTGATGCAATTATGTCTTTACCTAATTAAATGCGGCGAATATTTCCAAGCTAAGTGTTGAATATCGGTTTGTAGGATCGGAAAATGCCTGATTCACAGTGTTATTCAGCCTCTTGAAAGCAAGTTGAAGACAAACAAGAAGAAAAATGATGTAGCAGCTTCAGACAAAACAATACGACTCGGTGTACGGAAATAAAACAATCAATGCCAGAAATGCAGTGATCAATAGAAAGTAAAGGGGGGAGAAAGTGTGCAAGTGAGCACACAAGTGCATTCATATTACTAAAAACCACAACACGAACATGTATATTGGCCAAACCTCTGCTGACATGAATTTCATTTCATTTATTAAAAAGTTTGGCAGGTCTGTGGAAAGATGTTATCTGGAAAAAAAGGCAGCCTGTTTTTCAAAATGAGCCACTCACTTTGCATTTTTCTCGTCTTTTCTCTCTTACAGGATATGACCACCATCGAGAAAATGTCTCACTTTTCAAATGAAATGTGAGTTCCCTCTATTGTTATTGCAGGAATGGCTGCGTCAGATGAATAGGCCGATCTTTTGGATGATAAATGTGTCGTAGGCTGCATGTAAAAGACGTGATGTGGCGTGGTTTGAAAAATGAAGCCAGTGCTGAAGCTTATTTCAAGCTCCATATTTGGATTCTTGGACTCTAGTCGAGTAGCTTTGCATCGTTCACAGTGACGCAGTCTGTCACTTCATCCTGAAACTGTTTATTAGAAAAGTCACTTTATATGCATGTGGCTAAAGACGGGGCGTGTACATAGCACACCAAAGGCAAAGAGAACTCGTGGTTTCTCAATTTCAACTTTTGCAGTGTTATTCTCCGTCTTTTATATGCAATCTATGAGCTTTATTTGCTTTTTTTTTTTTTGGCAGTTTGGTACAACAAGGATTTTTGCTTGAATAATTACCTGCTCTTTCTTGTCAGATATGGTGCAAAGAGATCCTGGCAGTGGGCGCTAGCTGAAGTTTGTGGCACTCGCTGGAAACTCCTTTGGCTCATCCCACTCCGAAGCAGACAGCCACTCACCGCCAGCCACCAGTTCCGCTCACATGTGTAGGCCGGTGGCGCTCCCACCTGCACAGATGGTAGGAGCTGCCCTGATGAAACTCTGTATACAAACTTAAGAATCCATCTGCTCGCCTTCACCATCCTCTTTCGTGCTACGAGAGCTGGGCAGCAGTCTTGGTTTTTTCAGTGGATATGCCAAGTTTTTTTTTTCTTTCTTCCTTTTTTCTTTTGCCTTTCTCTACAAGGCCCAGACTGGCAGAAAACAGGGTCAAGAAACACCTTTGGGAGTAATGGGAAAATGTTGTTTTTTTTTTAACTCACTGTGACTGCTACTTTTAGCACTTGGAAACCACTTTTTCTGGCTAATTGCAAAAGAAGGATGGAAGTTTTCATCTGAAAGCAGCTGGCAAAGGAACCCCCCCTCTCAGGTTACTTTAATAAAGAGCCTTGACTACTGACCTTTAATCATCTACAGACAGAACAACGGTTATTTTAGTATGTCTATTACACTGGCGTTTTTTTTGTAAGAAGTTTGTGCCTTGTTTCTTTTAGCTGTCCTTTTGATTTGTGTGTGTATGTTTTATTTTTTCCAGCAACTTCTAGTTTGGGAGCTCTTTTTTTATTTCTTTGTATTGTGTTTGTTTATTTTTTTTTAAAGAGATCTGTCGGTTATCAGCGGTATTTCTTTTACTGTTTATAATTTGAGGATTTATAAATTGTAGTTGTTTTTTTAAAATTTTCATTGTTCTATGAAGAAGTAATATGTGAACCATTAGTTTACAAAGAATGGGGCAGAACAAAGCTGATTACTTGAATGATAATTTGTAGTCCTTTTATAACAAATAGGTAGCCTGGTATGAACGTGTATTATGGAGAGCAGTTAATTCACACTTTGCTATAGCAAAAATTCACATTAGAAACAAGCTTATACAATCAATGTTAGAGTTGTATGCTGTGGTCAGATTGCTGCATAATCAAGAGTATAACATTCCTTGGCTAATTAATGTAATGACTTGATAAAAACATGGTATTACTTTGTTTTAGAAGGCATTTAGATGTCATGTTCTGCCTTAAAAGATAACTTAAGTCAGTCTGCTTATCTTAAATGCATAGTTTAACCTCATGCCCAACTTTTGTTTGTAAATGTGAAACTATAGCTAGCAGCTAGCTAGCTTAGCTTAGCTTAGCATGATGTAAACCATGTAAACAAAAACAACTAACATTTTTTTTAAATACTTTTTAAAAATGTTTTAGGTCAGTGAGCTAAATTCTAGCAGTTGGTGAGCTTTTCTTACCTTTGGACAATACCAAGCTAACAAGCTAATTCTACTTTGTGGTCTTAAAGCTAGGTAGCTACTGGCTAGTTTAGCTTAATGCTAAGCTAAGTTAGATGCCTTGCTTATAGCCTCATAGTACCTGAAGGATATAAAAGCAATATCAGGGTTTTTGTTTTTGTTTTTTTACACCACGATTTTTCCCAAAATGTTCGCCTATTCTTTTAAGTCAGTCTGTTTAGCTAAAATGTATGTACAGTATTGTACATTAGCAAAAATAACTTGAACATTTTTTTATTTAGACTGTTGAAAATATAATTTCTAATTGATATTTATCATTTTTGTGCTGCTGCTGCTGCTGCTGTTGTAGGTAGGTCTTAAATGCATCTGAGCACGTGAACTTTGTTAATGTTGGCAGCAAAACGGGCAGATTAGCCTACTTGTGGTGACATACAGCTAGTTAACCCTTGACAAGAAACTGGCAACTTATATATGGTGGTTTTACTGTAAGTGTGTAGAACTGTTTAGAGATTTTATTGACTTCTTTAATGAGATACTTAAGGTAATGATAATACTAGCGTTGCGTGGTTGTCTTCAATACTTGGCAATCTCCTAGCTAAAACTGTATGTAAACAAAGCTTGTCATGTGTTGGGAAATAGTACAATATCCAAGTAGTTGTAAGTGCCTGTTTACTTTTTTTCATTGTTGTTTACGTTCACAGTCCATAATCATCATTGTATGGCTGTCTACAAGCCAAAGACCTGGGGAAATTTTGCAATAGTCAGCAAACAAACAGTAAGTGCATGTTTCACCAAATTTCCGATGGTAGCGGTTCAATATTATGCACTGAATTTCACATTCGCACACAGTCTCGTTTTATTGCAATCGTGGTACTTATGAAAGGAAGTCTTTTCATATTTATGATGTTTTCAGGTTGTTTGCATTTGCATGAATGTGTATTATTGATGACTCTGCTCTGTGATATTTTATAACGCATATTCAGGTTCCTGGGTGTCTCTGTGTGTTTTTATTATTATTATTTTGGGGTCGGAGTAATGAGGAGATACATTTGCATGATTGGCACTTTTTGTGTTTTGTGTTATCATTTTTGAAGCAATAAGCATTGTGTATCAGTAAAGCCATCCTTTAGTGAAATTCTGACATGCAGTGTGAAATTTATGAACTGGTGGATGGGTTTCAGTCATCACTCCTGAACGAGTATTTACATGACTTGAACATCTGTCCTCATTTCAGTAAACCTCTGCAGCACACACTGGTGTGTGTTTATTGTCAGCTAATAGTTGGTTAAGTAACCGCTTAACAATATGTTGGCCTCT
>VUQR01002409.1:502-13783 GCA_015108515.1 Hemichromis elongatus
TGGCTCTTTTGCCTTTAGAATTATTGTCTAAAGGCGAATAAAGATGCTCAACGGATTTACTCTACCAAATGGACCATCCCAGCCTTGCCGTAGTGGTCCATTTGATTCACCTTTTATTTTTTATTAATTTTATTTTCACTTGCTAAATACAGGACAGACTTGTTTGGGGATAAGAAAGGGGAGAAAGAAAGAGGGAAAGAAAAACGGCGGAGAAGAGGGATGGGGATAAAGGGCAAGAGAAAAAAAACAACAAAATAAGTAGACCAAAAATATATATATTAATCACATGGATCACCTGTTGAGAAAGGAAAAAAAAAACAGAAAACAAGCAGAAGAAAGAGGGAGCAATGTAATAATAAACAACATCACGATGACCTGTGGGAATATATCAGTAAATATTAAATATTAAACATTATTGTGCAGCACGTAAGATTGACAGCGCATAGTGTGCTTTGAGATAGCAGCCAAACTGGGTGTAGCTTGTGTGTGTGAGCACCTGTGTGTTCACCTGTGAGTATGAGCGCGCTTGTATTTAAAAGGTTCCTTCATGTAATGATCTGCTAGAGGGTGTGGGGAGCCACAGCCCCGTCCTCCAGGGCATGATGCAAGTGTGGAGGAGATCAAGACACCAGAACTCCAGAGACCAAAGAGGACCAACAGTGCACTCTGAACTTGCTTTTATACATGTGGTCACAGCATTAGCAATAAGTGTCTTCAATTTTGAGTCGTTGTGCTTAATGAATGACACCAGGTGTGTTCATTGTGTTCAAATATTGTTGACTGTGGCAAGCATGTTGCATCACATGAGCTTTCATTTAAGAATATGGGCAGAGTTCTTTTGCAACTTGTGTTTTAGCAAGGCAAAATGTGGTTAGATTTATGACAACGGAGGATTGTGTACTTGTGTTTATGATATTGGTAAATGATGGCTAGATTTAGTAAATGTGTTTAGACAGCTGGTCATTTGGTTTAGAGGTTTGGCGTTTGTGTTTTAGCATTTGAGAAAAACTGTAATACATCAAGTAATTGGCCAGTGGACCCTGGTCTTGGAAAGATATCTTCAAAAGATCCAGAGATTAAAATGGCCGTTTTAGTTAATGCTGTTAAAAAAAAAATGAATACAAAGACTGTGTAATGAAGCTCACCACTTACTTTTCCTCTTGGAACCTCTTGGAACCAGAAAAAGATGGTTGTATGGATTCTTAGATTCAAGAGCTTGCTGCTATAACTAAGTAAGAAGAGGAAACAGCTGAAAGAGAGCTTTGAGTCTACTGTGACAAAAGGCTTGAGGAAAAGCTTAAAAGACAGTTGCAGACTGTCAAGAACCATGCTGCTAAAGGGTTTCTCTCCGTAGAAGTGCTTGACGAGGCAGAGAATGCAGTTATTTGCTTTTGTCAAAAGGAGAGATATTCAGATGAAATCAGTAAGTTGCGGAAGGGTGAAAAGGTGAAGAGTAGTGAACTTTATAAGCTTAATCCCAAGCCTAAGATTGGTGTTCTGAGAGTGGGAGGTAGGCTTATTAGAGTAGCTATGCGTGAAGAGGCAAGGCATCCCGCTATTGTAGCTAGGGATCTTCATATTTCTGACCTTGTGCTCTAACATGTACATGAGACAACAGGGAATGGTGGACGTAACCACATGCTGTCCGAGTTGCGGAAAAGGTATTGGATTCCAGGTGCAAGCTTTGGTATAAGAAGGATTTTGGCTAAATGCATTGTCTGTCACAGACTTCATGCAGCACCGGGATATCAGATGATGGCAGAAATTCCATCTCACCAGATGAACCTCCATTCTCTCGGGTTGGAGTAGATTGTTTTGGACCTTTTCAGATTAAGCGTAGAAGGTGTCTAGTGAAGAGGTATGGAATTATCTTTACATGTCTGGCAGTAAGAGCTGTGCATTTAGAGGTGTTGTCATCTTTGAGCACAGACTGCTTTATTAATGCGCTGCAACAATTTATATCAAGGCGGGGTCAGGTATTGGAAATACGATCAGATAATGGTACAAACTTTGTGGGTGGTGAACATGAGTTGAAAGAGGCAATGGAAGAATAGAATCAGGCTCAGATTCATGAGATGTTGCTGCAGAAGGGCATAAAGGGGATTTTTAATCCTGCTGGTTCCCATCATGGCGGGGTTTGGGAACATCGCATAAGGTCTGTCAGGAAGGTGTTTAAATTCTATTTTGAAAATGCAGAACTTGGACGAAGAAAGTCTTTGTGAGGCAGAGGCTATTGTGAACAGTAGGCCAATAACCAAAGCCTCTACTGATCCTAATGATTTGGATGCTTTGACTCCTAATCATCTGTTGCTGCTTAAGACCAAGCCATTGATGCCACCAGGAGTGTTTCAGAAGGAGGGCTATATGGTCGACATCGATGAAGGCAAGTAAAGTACATGTCAGACCTGTCCTGGAAGTGCTGGGTTAAGGAGTACCTACCCCAGCTTCAGGAGTGTCAGAAGTGGCAGAGATTTGGACGGAACTTCATTCCTGGGGATGTGGTTATCAGTTTTTGATGGTTCTGCACCTCATAACTCTTGGGTGACTGGAAGAGTTGTGGAGCAGTTTCTGATGGTAAAGGACTTGATGGTAAAAGACTGGTTGTTTGGACAGGCCGATCACTAAAGTGTCTTCTTCAGGAAGCAGAAGAGTTATGAAGATTATGTGACTTCATCACATGTCTATTTTTTAATTAATATTGTATTTTTGAATGTTTGATAAAGGATTAATTATGTCTATCAATATGTATAAGCATTTGTTCAGCCTGCAATCCCAAAGGTCCCCCTCCAGTTTGATATTCAGCCTTTCCCTTTTAACATGGGTGGGGTACCGTGGTCATGTCAGTGCTAAATCAGCTGGCATCCTTATTCAGTCAGTTACTGGATCTTACAGCCTGTCAGACGATCCTCTCATGAGAATGCACCAAATGCACAGGTATTTTATCTTGTAAATATGATTCAGTATTTCTATTTAATCATTAAAAGCCACACAGATAAGCTATTACATTTAGCCTTCCCTACCTCGTGGTGCCTAGGGGCTCCAATTTATGTCTCGGCTCAGCCATGAATCCACCTCATCTGACTCATTGACCTCAACCAGCAATGGCATCTGATAGGAATTCTCAAATAGACAACATCCACATCAAGTCAATATAGCTGTAAATCTAGGTAATAACACCTTCAAAGAGAAATATTATTTTGTAATTTCCAAATGGATCAGTCAACTACTCACCCAGAGGATCTTAAATCCTAGGAAATTCCTTCACCTCATTGGTTAATGTCTGTAGTCCTTCCATGCCCTGGTAACTGACCCATCCAGAGCTGTATCATTCAAAATTTATAACAAGCTAACCAACACCTTGATCACAACAATTCTATTTCTGCCAAGAGCATATCCAATGCCATCTCATTTTGGACTGTCATAAGTGACTTTAACATCAAACTGTACTGACTGTCCTGTAATTGCATTCCCTGGTCAGGCCAGCCAATCTCTGCACATTGTAATCAACGTAATCAATATTATAATCACTATGGGCAACATTTTACTGGGTACTATTTCTAAATGCTATAGATTCAAACCCCCAACAGCTATTGGGTTTGCCAAATTATTTTTCTCTGGAACTCCTCTTGGTCTATGAATGTTGGAGAATTATGTTTAAAATAAAATGGTCTATTCCTATTTCAAAACTGTCTATTTCATTTTTTTGGTTTACTGTAATTTTGCTTAACTTTTACTGGCAGTCCCAACTGGTCATTTGTGCAAGTATCTGACCAGGTTTAACAGTTTCCTTGTTACCAGATCTTGCGAGATTGTTCTTTTGTTTTAGTTGATTATTGGTTGTAAAATACTCCATTTCCATTGCGAACCCTTGACATGAATTGCTGAGTCTGTACAGATATCATGTTTCGGCTGTGTGCGGGCAGGGACTGGACCCAAACGCAAACTCTCAGACACAAGGGATGAACTCAAAAGTCTAAGCTTTATTTGCTGGCACAGGAAAAACAGGCATACAAAACTAAACTAAAAATAAACTGGGAAAATAACCTAAACTCACAAGGGAACACAGGGAGATTCACACAGCATGAGGGACGATTTGACCTGGAACAGAGGGAGACGCGGACATAAATACACAGAGGTTTAACGAGGGAAGTGGGAGCACACGGGGAACACAGCTGAGGAAAAAACACATTACAGCACAGGGAGAACACGAAGCTAAAAATACTGATACTGAGATGTGGACCTTAAACATAACACAGAAAGTACAAAGAGACACCTGACAGAGGCAGGGAGAGAGAGAACACGATGGAAAGAGAAAAACATGGAACACAAGGAGTGGAAGCAAAGCACAATAACTCAAATCACAATATACGGTCACACAGAGGGAGACGCAAAGGGAACACACGGGCAGAGCAGACTAAGCACAGAACAGAGGGGACACAGAAACATGAGGGGCAAGAATCACAACCTAGGAATCATAGAATACATCACAAATGAACTTGACATAATGCAAAAATCACACAAAACTGAAAACGCTGGGTCAGGAGACCAAGGACCCTGACAACAGATGTCTTTTATCCTTTTTTCTACTGAAGTCATAGTACTTTGTTGAGAGCCAAAATTTCTGTCACCTAAGCTAAGGCATGTTGTTTGATGTTTCCTTGTACTGATGTTCCTTCTGTCTTTCCATCATGACTCTGACTCACCAAGGTGAGATCTGGATGTTCCAGTTCATAGAACTGGTGTCAATCAGATGTCCCTGCTTTCTGCTGCAGTCATGCTGTTGAAGTTTTCATTCCCTCAGCCATGTTGATTACTTTTGTGCTATGGGTTATATGTGGCTGTATAAGCATGCTAAAGATCTTTATCTTCCTTGCTAGTGTCAGTCGTTTTTTGTTTTGAAGGGATTTTCTCTTGATCTTGGATTTTTCTGTTGTCCTTTTTTTTCTTTTTTCCAATGTCAAAGTACCTGTCCTGTGCAGACTGGTTAGGTCAGGTCCTTCGAAGTATGATTCCCTTGAATTTGGACACATTGGACTCATTTGCTTCAAACTTCTAGTCTGTAAGTGCCTTTAGATCTCTCATTCCTCGGCACAGGGTTCTCATACGTTCCCACATGGCATTTCTGAAGGGATCAAAGTGATTGCTATCACGGGTTCCAGTTCCAATCCCAACTCCTTCCGACAGTCTCCGTGCACTGTGTACCCCTTCTGTTAAAAAAAGAAAAGCACGAATGTCTTCAATGGCAAGTGTCTCTCCTGCTGTGTTGTCTTCAAAAGTTTAAATCCATGCTGGCACTCCTGGTAATCTCACCAGTCCTTCTATATCTCTGAGATAAACTGATTCTCCTGTTGCTGTCACACGAACTGGAATAGCAGGTGGCTTCTTTGCCTCCAGTCTGTTCCAACAGAAACGGTTACCTCTGTTGATAGATGCAGGTACGTCTTGACAGTCAATTTCATCCTCCTGGTTTCTTGATGTTACTGGTGAACCATGTGTTTCTCACAGCTCCAATTCTGATCCAGATGTGTCCTCTTCTTCCTCTATTTTAGCATTCAGAAAGCTAGTCCTTTTTCTTTTTTATTTGTTTGGCCAGTTTTGATCTTTTTTTGGACTGATGTCCTTCACTTTTCTTGGCGTGTTTTTACTGAGAGCCATAGTCTCCTTCTCGTGGTCGTTGTTTTCTTCTTGATTCTCAGAATCTGAATCAATTACCTGTCCTTTCTTCCAATCTGCAGCTTTCCTCCTGAAATTTCCTGAGTTGTTATTGAAGGATTCAGTTTGGAATCGCCTTGTATCTTGTGTGTTAAAAGGAGTTCCACAGGCCAGCAAACGACTCCTAGTTTAGCTTGGTGACAGGCACCAACCACCATGTGGCTGCAGCTCAGTGCAGCTGCTTCGGCAATGGAGATGCTGAACATGGTCCATTCGGACTCAATGTCCCCAGTCTCCTTTGGAATGCTGTTGAAGCTCTGCCGGATGTGTGAGTTGAATATCTCGTGGACTGGGGCCTCTGCTAGGCTTTCCCAGCACACCCTCACTGTGCGTTTAGGGGCGCCAGGTCTGTCCAGCATACTCCCCCGCCACCTGATCCAACTCAACACCATGTAGTGGACAGTTGACAGCTCAGCCCCTCTCTATACCCACCCGAGTGTCCAAAACACATGGCCTTAGGTCTTGTGATACAATTACAAAATCGATTATCGTGCTGCGGCCTAGAGTGTCCTGGTGCCACGGGCGCTTATGGACACCATTATGTTCAAACATGGTGTTCGTTATGGTCAAACTGTGGTTTGCACAGAAGTCCAATAACAAAACACTGTTCGGGTTCAGATCCGCGAGGCCGTTCTTCCCAATCATGCCCCTCCAGGTCTCGCTGTTATTGCCCACGTGAGCATTCAAGTATTCAGTAGGACAACCCCAGGAGGAGCATCCAGTTCCCAATACACCCGACCCCTACGGTTCCTCCTACGGGTGGTGGGCCAGCAGGAAGATGTCCCATTTTTGGTCTGTGCCCAGCCAGGCCCCATGGACTAAGGCCTGGCTACCAGATGCTCACCCTCGCGCAGCTTCCCTGGGCCTGGCTCTAGGGTGGGGCCCCAGTAACCCTATCCAGGGCAGGGTGATCTGTTCCCTCGCTCTTTGTCTGGTCTCTTACCCAGGACCAATTTGCCAAGGGAGACCCTACCAGGGGGGCAAGCGCCCCCAAACAACATAGCCCCTGGGATCCCTCGGACACACAAACCCCTCCACCAACCGAAATCAGTTGTCTGCAGTTCTGGCATCTGACAGCAACTCTGTCAAGAGCCTCTCCGGATCTCCTTTCTCCTTCTTTCAACTGAGAAAAAAAACACGTTTGGGGTCACTAATTTATTGTGTTCAAATTTTTCAGAAGAAATTAAGGAGAAAGTTCTTTAATTTAAAAATAATAATAATAATTCAGTTAAAATTGAATGTCAGACCATGATGTAAAACTGTGTTTGGTCACACCAAGAATGCCCTGGAAGCGGGCTTACAGGGTTTGTTTTTTTTCTGTAAACATAACAAATAGCCATAATAATCATTTATTATTATCTTCTTCCAACATCCATCACAATGGCTTCTGCGAAATCCTCACATCCATTAAGCTCCTTGATCTCATATCTGCTCCTTTCCTGGAATCAGAAAGGGCACCCTGACCATATATTGTGCAATTATTGTCAAATAATCAATTATAATTTGTGTAAGCATGTTGGAAATCTCTCTGCATTCCTACGTCATCCTGCAATATATCAGTTCAGACAATCATGCGGAATTACGCTCTCATCCCACAGAAGACGGAGTGCCAACTATTATGAGCACAATCGCACTGTGTCTATAAGAAAAATTAAAACAGCTTTATTTAGTCATTTACTGAACATTATAATGATTTTCAACCCTGACACAATCCTGACTTCTGGAATAGCAACCACACCTAAAAAAATATAAACAGGTAGTTCAGTCTGGTTAACATGTGTCTGTGTCTTTTCCTTCTTCTCTGCTCAGGAACTAACAACTCTACCCCCTGTGAAGATGTGACTTATGCTGATGTCAGGATCAGAAAGATGTCCAGCACAAAAGGTAGGCTGTAAAACATGAACCTGTAAGGCAGGTTCATGTTTATGAGTTTACTACCACAATATTGGCACCTGTTTAATGTAACAAAAACAGGTCATTATATCAAAAAATATTAAATGTAACTATGTTATGTATTGGTTTGGTTATAAGCACCTAGTACTCATGTTAAGTACCTGTTGGATCAGACAGCAATCTTATCCTCAGCTTCCAAAACTGGCTTGTGGATCATAGCATGTCATCGGTTTGGTGGGGAATTTAATTTATTAAACCCCCCAAAACGTGACTATCCAGAGTTGGGACCAGGAAGCAGAGTTGCAGTCTTATACTCCTCTCTGCAGCTTCTCTCCTCCCATTATCCCCCCAAAACCCCATCTCCTTAGAGAGTGTGTCAGCTCCCAATAGGACAATAAACAAACTAAAAACCAGCAAGAAAAAAAAACAAAACAAAAAAACAAGACTCAAACATAACAAATTACAAAGTATCAGTATCCACATCTGCAGCAAAGATTATTAAGTTAATTATTAAGTTGGAGGTTTCTTAACAGGAAGAAACCATGTTAGCAGTGTTGTCTGGAAACAGAAACAGGTAATTCAATAATTAGTAATGTCAAAGATAACTAAGAAACAATAACAAAACATGATCTACTTAAACACTGCAATGTTTCACAACATCCACAAGGGGTCACTTTAGACCATAAGTTGGATAAATAACGCATGTCTTACAAGTTGCTAGCAGTAAGGCAAGAACATGGCAAGCTAAGAGCAAATAAACTAAGCAATAAACAACAGAAAAATCCTTTAACTGCTGGGTGCAATTATTGCAGGTGTTTCTGGCCAATGCTATCAACAGTACTAAATAATTAAATAATTCTTATAACATGGTATCACTACACTTTGGCATAACTTTAACATGCACCAACAATTATAGCCATTATTATACCAGCTAACTTGTCAAAGGTAATAACACTTACAGGTTCATTAACGCACAGGTAATTACAAAAAAACGTGTTACAACTTCAACGTTGTGCCGCTGTTCCTTTCATCTCTCTCTCTCCCTCTGGGTGCTGAGCACATGACCACTGATGCGCTTATTCCCTTCGGGTGCGCTTGATTCTTGCGTCTCAACATCCTGAGGCCGAGTCAGCAGGGAATTTGCACAACAGTACTATAAGTTCATTAACCAGGCCGGTCTGCATACTTTCAATTATGTAACATTAACCGACTTTGTCCCTTCCTTACTACCGATACCGCTTCCATCCTTGACCACAGTCTTATTACTTTCAGATCAATTATTGCAACTCCCTCTTATTTGGTCTCCCCAATAAGTCCCTCCATAAACTTCAACTTCTTTGGAATTCTGCAGCTCGGATCATAACTCATACTCCCTTAAGGGACCATATTACCCCAGTTCTTCAACAGCTTCACTGGTTGCCCATAGAAGCCAGAATAAACTTTAAAATTAGTTAGTTCTTAGTTCTTAGTTCTCACATATAAGTGTAATCATAACCTTGCCCCTCCTTATCTCTGTGATCTGCTTCATATGACCACAGTTTCCCGCTCTCTCAGATTTTCATCTGCCCCACATCTCGTTGTTTCTTCTGCTCACCTTACCACTATGGAGCAAAGAGCTTTCAGTCGCTCTGCTCCTCAGCTCTGGAACTCACTTCCTTCAGCTTTAAAAAATATGGATTCCCTTCCCTTATTTAGGTCACAATAATACTTTATCTATGTTGGATGCTCAATAATAACCAATTAGATTAGCCGATCCTAATCCTCCATCTGATCTGTCCCTATAGAGAAGCGAGCGACTATTCCTTGGGCATTTACTGGCCCAAATGAAAATTAAATAGTGTCATTTATAGTTCTAAAATGTGTGGAATATTTAATAAAGGATCATTCACATAGAGAAGCAAATCATCTGAATACAGCGATACCTGATGTTTTATAACCTATCTATCTTTAAATCCTTCCACCATTTTTAAATGCTGCTGAGAGTGGTTAAATTAGTAATGCAAATAGTAACAGGGAAAATGGGCATCTCTATCTTGTTCCCCAAAAATGTGAGAATGGAGTGGAGCATTGATGATTTGTGCAGACAGAGGCACAAGGAGAGGAGTAGAGTAGTTTAACCCATGAGACAAAATTATTATTAAAACCAAACTATCTTTGGGAAAAGAAAAGAAAAGAAAACTTAACTGGATAGCCATCTGGACCTGGTGATTTACCACCATTCATTGACTGTATTGATTCTTTAATTTTTGCTATTGTAATAGCGGCATCTAATTTCAAGTTATTTTCCGGTGAAACTTTGGGTATGTTCAATGTTTCCAATAAAAAAATCTAATTGGCTTTCATCTCTGAAAAATTCTGAGGCAAAAACTTGAGTGAAGACAGATCTAAAAGTGCCATTCATTTTATCTGAATATGAGGTTATTAAACCTGAATCATCAATTATCTGTGTGATTTGGTTTGTGTGAACGACCACGGCAGACTCGGAGACACTTTTACGGTTTTCAGCATACTTTATTCACACACTCACGGTTGCTGTTCATACATTCACAGAGCTGCAGCTCTCCCACTGCCAGCTCAACATTACACCAACAACCCAGAACAGGACCCGGTGCAGATAATTAAGGCGGCGGGCATGATTGCGGATGCCGTGCAGGTGCGGTCGCCCCCCTGCATGGCACCGCAGGCCATGCCTCCCCCACAGTTTGAGTCTTCAGTTGCTGTGCCAGGAGACGGCCAGCATTGCCCCCATGTTCATATATTAACCCTCGAGAGCAGAGGAGGAATTGTTCAACTTTGGAAGTGAGAAGAAGATCTAGTTTCATTTGAAGTCTTAATCTCTCTTTATATAGATGAGGTCTTTTTGTGAGAGAGAGAATTATCCCAGCTGGCACCGATCTGGTATCCGAATGGAATAATGGTGGTTTTCTTCATTTAATGCGAGCCACTGCATGTCAAATTTCCACAGCTGATCTAACATCCATCACTGGTCTCTCTTATCTCACGCTGGAGAGCCGCAAGCCTCCCCCGATGTTATCCAGCCTCACCGACATGTTATCCAGTTTGCGCTCCTTAGAGCATAGTGTCCACGACAGCTGTGGGCTTCTCCCGGATGTTTTCAGGTGCGATGTTAAAACTACTCACAGCAGACATGATCCTCTCCATGATGTCATCCTTGCTTCCTCTAATGAGCTCACTTTGGGAAGCCATGACTCACTCCACCGTTTTAATCAGCATAGCGGGCAGCGTTCCAGCGATTTGAGCAGCCGTCTCCGCTTTCTTTATTCTTCGATAAGCCAGGGCCAAGCCAGCTCCGATCAGCAAGAGCCCCGTTTTCATGAATCCAGAAATGTAGATGTCTTCAATGTCCTCAATGTACAGGCACACGATCCTCCATCGTGTATCCAGCAAAGAACGTCCCTCCAGGACACTCGGGCTCTCCTGAACCCAGGCTTCTCT
The DNA here is from genome assembly GCA_015108515.1 of Hemichromis elongatus. Lineage (NCBI taxonomy): Eukaryota > Metazoa > Chordata > Actinopteri > Cichliformes > Cichlidae > Hemichromis > Hemichromis elongatus. The sequence continues at coordinate 11,564 of VUQR01002409.1, forward strand.
TCGAGAAGAGGGTGTCAATTGCATTTAGGCACCAGCTGATCAAATCCATAGTTCCTCTTATAGGATTTTAGGTTTTGAGAACAGACTGTGAAACTCTTCCAGGGTAGAGGAAAGTAGACAAAACTAGACAGAGACATCAGGAAGCCAAGCAGGAAAGATAAGGGAGAGGGAGAAGTGCGACCGCCTTTGTCAAGAGCCAAGAGAGAATTAAGATGAGTTGGGAGGTAAGAGAAAGGTGCTGAGCTGTCAACCAATCACCACCTGCTGGTGAGTTAGGTCAGCTGTGGGACTCCGGCTTACAGGTACCAACAAGCTCACCGGAGTACCTCTGACAGTAGCTGACTCAAAAATTCAGTTCTGCGAGGATTTCAATGAGACCATGGAACAAGCCTTTTGGTCAGCTTCAGTGATTCTAGTAGATCATCCACTAAAGGACGAAGTGCTAGTGGTGATCCACTCACACTGTAAATAGTGATACTGAAATGCTGCTGACCTCAACTAAGGATGTAGTTAGGTGGTGGAGAAAAAACTTTGAGAATTTCAGTAGTCTCACTGTCACGCCTTATATGATGTAACCTAAGTTTGGGGATGAGAGGACTAGCTCAGTGAGATCACTAATGTGGTAAACAACTCTTAAGTGGCAAGCGGTAGATGAGATCAAGACATCTCCTGGATGTCTTGTTGTTGAGCTATTTAAGGAATGTCCAACTGGAAAGAGGCCCTGGGATAGACCCAGATCACCCTGGAGAAAATTTATCTCTTGGTTGGTTTGGAAACAACTAGATACCAGATGAACTGGAAGAGGTGGCTAGGGTGAGGCAAGTCATGGCCTTTGTGTTCAGACTGCTGCCCCCAGGACCCAAACCAGATAAGCAGTAGAAAATCGTTAGATGAAAGGACAGAAATTATTGCAAATCATTTTTTTTTTGTATTCTGTGTGTAAAGTCATTAAAGAGAATTTTTAAAATATTTAATCTAGTGTGTATGTGTGTATATTTTCCAGAAAAATATTCTGCTGATCCAAATTCTGTCTACTCTGATGTGAAGACTCACACTTCAGGTACAAAGGAGTTTTTCAGTGTCACTCTGAGACAGGATATTTCTCATTTTAGATATATTGCACAAATGTAAAAAAGCAGTCCTAAATATTTGTTTAATATGTGCATTGATGGACACACAGACGTGGACAAAATTGATGGTACGCTTTGGTCAATGAAAGAAAAACTCACAATGGTCACAGAAATAACTTACTATGAAAAAAGTAATAATAAATAAATATTCTATGAATCTTAACCAATGGAAGTCAGACATTGCTTTTAAACCATGCTTCAACTGAATTATTTAAAAATAAATGCATGAAACAGGCCTGGACAAAAATGATGGTACCCACAACTTAATATTTTGCTGCACAACCTTTTGAGGCAATCACTGCAATCAAACGATTCCTGTAGCTGTCATTGAGACTTCTGCACCTCTCAGCAGGTATTTTGGCCCACTCCTCATCAGCAAACTGCTCCAGTTGTTTCTGGTTTGAAGGGCGCCTTTTTCAGACTGCATGTTTCAGCTCATTTCAAAGATGTTCAATAGGATTGAGGTCAGGGCTCATAGAAGGCCAATTTAAAATAGTCCAATGTTTTCCCCATAGCCAGTCTTGGATGTTTTAAGCTGTATTTTTTGGGTCATTGTCCTGTTGTGAGACCCATGACCTGCGACTGAGACCAAGCTTTCTGACACTGGCCAGCACATTTCTCTCTAGAATCCCTTGATAGTCTTGAGATTTCATTGGACCCTGCACAGACACCCTGTGCCAGATGTAGCAAAGCAGCCCCAGAACTAGGGATGCAACGATACCAATTTTTTCAAACCGATACGATACCGATACTTGGATCTGAGCTCTTGCCGATACCGAGTACAAAAACCGATACTTCTACCACACACAAAAAAAGGCAATAAATTTAAAGACAGGTTTTATTTTAGTCTCTGCCAATAAAAAAATAAAATATAATAAAAATGACCACAAACATAACATTTCAAGTGAAAAATAAGCACTGTTTCTGTCATCTTCATATATTATGAAATAATATAAGATTCAGATAACTATTTATTAAAAGCTAAACATTTTAAATGAGAATAAGAAAGAAAAGTATTTCTTTGTGCCCCCTTTTCCCTGTTAATGGCCTACCTGCCCCCCCTGGCAAAACTTTGCTAGATCCGCCCCTG
>VUQR01002410.1:10474-36310 GCA_015108515.1 Hemichromis elongatus
GTGTTTGAACAAGATAGAATTATACAAGGTTAGACAGTTTACAACGGGAACGAAAAAAAATCATTTCAAAGTGACCTCAAACTTTCGAGCAGACGTGAACCATGTTATGCAAAACCATCGTAAAATCTTTGCCCAGGTGGAGCTTTAAGCTGGATCATTATGAAGCCTTGACCTGAACTGCACTCAACTCTGAAACCCTGACAGCGAAGCACTTTCACAGGAACCGCTTCAGATCGCGTTCGACTCGCACGAGTGACCTTAACGATAGCGTGGACGTAACCCGGAGATGACGCCCACGGCTTCCAGAAATCTACCGCTGTGATTACGACGCAGAACTGCTGGTTCATCTTTATCAAACACAATGTCCCATATTTTACAATCTTCAAAGCTTAATCAGCCAGTGAACACATCATCAACAAAGACATTCTTGGAAAAATGCTGACAGCCCTCACAGTTTTGTTACATAATGCTACATTTTTTTTTCTCTGTTTTTAGAAATCGCCCCTCGTGCCCTCTCCTCTCTTCAAGTTCATTTTGGAACATGTGAAAACATGTTGAAAGTCACACAGAAGAGCAAACCTTTGATGAGACACACCGCTGTAGCTTACTTTAGACCACACAAGCAGAACATGATACTCTTAATACTTAGCATACAAACATGACACTGCAAAATCTATACATATAATACAAACGACAATCATGTAAGCCCATTTATCCCTGTTTTACAATGGTATCTTATTTACACTATATTGCATAAAAATCAAAAACATATGTACAAGATGCCAGAGGAATGTGAATAAACACCACATCTTGCTTTAAAAAAAAAAAAAAAGCAAGTCTGATTTCCCGTATATCTAAAGGACCCTTCACTAATTTATCATTTTTAGATTCATATCACGATCCTATAGTTACTTTGTTTGAGCTTTTAGGTGAAAAGCACGCGATACAGTGTGTTTCTTCTGTGTACAACTGCACGAAACCCAACATTAAAACAATCCAATCATACTGAACATTAATAACACAACCGCTTGACAAAATTGTGTGGTCTACTGCATTAAAAGACTTCAGATCCTCCGAGTCTAGAAGTAAGAGTGCAATTCAAAACTGTTCATATGGCACAGACTCTCCAGTACATCACAGCCTTTACCAGTGTCCTCCCCGCTGCCCCTGAACACACTGATTGCACGAAGCATTCTGCAACGAACAGAAAGAAATCCTCCAAATATTCGACTGACATCAAAGTAAAACTTCAGAAAGGATCGGCAAATGATCGCCTACATTCAAATCTAGAAACATCAACATGTTGTTATGAGTAATCTTATTAAACACACACACACACACACACACAGACTTTCCCTCTTTATCAGCGTGTAACAGCTTGCCCGGTCCTCAAATAAACAAAAAAAAAGGCATGATGATGATGATTGCACAAATCAATCCGAACTCTTTATTTTATCTGGATTGTTTGAAGCGGTTTTGTTTTTTTTAATCTTCACTTTCCTCTCTACTTTTTGTTACTGGAGCTACGCGGTGACTCCTTCTGCTGCTTGCACCTGCTCGTGTCTCTGTCTGAACTGTCTTTAAGTGCAGATGGAGAAGCCCTGGAAGCATCTCTCTTAGTGTTTTTCTGTGCAGGCGTGACTTCTTGAGCAGTTTCCTTTTTCTTTCTGTCACCCTGCTCCTTCCGGACGGATGGTGCCGGTTTGTCTGGGGTGGTGGATCTGGTGTCCGGGGGCTTGTGATTGTCAGGTCTGAGCTCTTCGGACTTGGGAGCATCCTTGGATATCTTGACTGCGGGCTCACAGCTGAAGCCTTTGCCCAAGGTGTCTGCGCTGCTCGGTGGTTCTGTTTTCGCTGGAGGTTTTGGCAGCTCAGCTGGTGGGTCGAGCTGAGAGGACACGTCTAATGGCGGCTCCTTCCTGAGCTGATGACATGTAGTGAGAGGCAGGGCGCAGTCTTTTGGTTTGGGGTCACGGGGGTCTTTAATAACTGCGGGGTGGTTTTTGGGTGACATGTCTTTAGGTTTGGAATCGAGAGTTTGTTTAATCGCTGGAGCTGCAGCAGGCTTCAGAGCTGAGGATGTTTTAGGAGAGAGAGATTTCAGCTTCGAGCTTTTGGGCTGCCTCGTGTCAGCATGAGTGGGCGAGTGCTTCGCTTGGGCAGAGTCTTCAGTCTTTGTGTCAGCGCCGGCGGATACTGACGAGGCTTCTTTCCGTTTAGCGTCGTGGGTTGCTTGAACGTGTGAAGCCGAGGGGGCAGACTCCTTAGGCATATCCTTCTCTTTTGAACTTGGACTTCCCTTGACCGCTGGGACGGGAGGAGCTGTGCTCTCGTGTGTCTTTGCTGCCTTCTCTCTCTTCACAGATGTGGGCAGCGTGAGCTGTGGGTCAGGCCTCGACTTGCTTTTCATACTCGAAACAGTTTCGCTTGTAGCTGCCGAAGCTGAACTTTTGAGCTTTGCTGAAGAGACCACAGTGTTTTCTTTAACACTGACAACAGACGTGCAAAGTTGTGCATCGGACGATCTGTGTTGTGCTTTTTCAGCTGGACAGATCTGTGACGGCTGCTCTGAATCTTTCACAGCTGCTGTATTCTTCGTCTTTGGTGTTATGTGAACATCTTTCTTCTGCAGCGATATGACACTGTCCTGTACTGCGGCAGCAGACACAGTGTTAGGCTTTTTGTTCAGTGTGGCATCTGTAATAATATTCAGTGAAGTGTCCTTGTTTATCGCACAAACTTCTTTCTTCTGCTCCATTTTTGCAGCTGTTGAACTTGCAGTGTTTTCCTTCTTGGAGGCTGAGCTGCCTGCATCTCCAACCAGCTTCACAGATGAGCTGACAGATGTTTTACTGTGCTCTGATTTACTGTCAGGTACAGGTCCAAATGATGATGCTGAGACAGAAACTCCTAGTTCTGTATTTGAGGAACAAATGTTTGGCACGTTTGCTGGAATATGTACCGACGCAGAGTTGGTCTGCGCATTCGCCTCAGAAGTAGGTCGTGAGGTTGTGTCTGAGCTCTGTGCAGTAGCTTTTCTCTTCTCACAGCTCTGAAGTTGACCCGTATCCAAAACTGAGTCTGCACTCTGCTTCAGAGGCCCAGTCAGAGGTTTACTAGCAGCTCGAGCCTCCAGTTGTGTGAGTGGAGCGGAAGTTTTTAGGTCTACCAAAGAGACTGCTGTCTTGGAGCTGTCCGTATTTTGTGATGTAGTGTCTGGTATCTCTTCCTGCTGCTCCACCTCATCCTCCTGATCTTCGTTGCTCACTTCCCGTATAGAGGGTGTTTTTCCACAGGAGGAGAAGTGGGAGCTGTGTCGAGGGCCTCTGTGCTCATGGCTGGCTTTCATACCGGTCCTTCCTTCTTGTTTAACACTGAAGTTCGAGGGATCTGCTTTGCTGTTCGAGGCCTTCAGTGACTCACCCTGTCTATCCTGTGTTTTCTCACCACTTGCATTGACCTTCATTTCTGTTGTTGGATTATTGGATTGCTCTTTGGACACAACAACGCTGTTTAGAGAAGAAACGGCTTCAGGGCTTAGAGAACAAGTTAGAGGGCTCTTCATCTTGTCCGTGGTTTTTGTTTGGGGGATGGTGATCTGCCTTTCAGTGGGGCTCTGGAGTCGTATGGGAGGGTTTACAGCAACTGTGTCACTTGTGTTCTCTGCCATCTTGGACAAACAGGTTTCTGTTTTAGAAACTCTGGGTCCAGAGAGCAGACCGATGTCCAGGGTGCCCTCAAGAGGCTTTAGAGAAGAGACGTGGCGTCCTTCAAGTTTATATTCAGATGATGTTTTTCTAAGCGGAGACTCTGAAGAAGAGATAAGATGGAGTTTCTCCACAGCGCTCTCCCCTCTGCCAGAGAAAAGCTTAGGTGCCAGACCTTCAGGGCTCGAGTGGACGCTTCCCAGTCCGGCCTTCATGTGGTCGTGAGGCATGGCCATGTCCAGCTGAAGGCTCTTTGATCTTGTAGAACCAAAGTGGAGGTTCTCATGGAGGGTCGAAGTCAACCGACACATGCAGTCTTCTCGTTCTTCGAATGACAACCTCTTCCTGGTGAACTCGATGCTGGGAGCTTTGAAGTCCAGTCTGTCTGGCTTTATGCCGTCTTTACCCTGTCGAGAGTGCTGCCATTCTGCGTGACCAGAACACAGAGCTGATCGCAGCGCTCCATCACTTTCACTGCTGCCACCAGATGGCTCAGCGATGCCTTCGCTGACACGTGTGCTCAGCTTTTTATACAAAACGTCTTTCAGAGTTGAACTAGCAGCTTTAGCCTCTAGTGTTCCAGACTCCGTGCTGCTCTTTACTTTGTTTTGGCTTCGAACCAGAAAGCCTTCGTCTCCGTCATTAGCACACGGTGCTGATGAATCAGACTCATGCAGAGCATCTTGCTTCTGTAGAGACTCCCTCCTCTCTGACCACTCCTGTCGTTTCACAACCATCTTGGACTTCAGTTTTTCTTTGTCGAGCTCTTCTATAGACTCCTGCCGGCCCATCTTACGGCTAACGGGCCTTTTTAGGCAGCCCTGCTCGACAGGCCGTAAGCGGGTGATTGTCAGTGGCTCACAGGCTGCCTCATCCACACTCTGCAGGCCGGTGTAATCACGCTCTCCTGTCCTCACCTCCTCGTCCTGCACCTCTTCTTGGGTCACTTCTAAGCTGCGTTTTCTGGGACACAGGTGCTTCTTTTCTCCTGTGTACGAAGGAGACAGCTTTTCTTCAGACTGAACACGCTGTAGGAGCGGTGAGCGAGGCGGCTCAGCGCTCTTGGGGCGGACAATATGCCTCACAATTGTGGGTGGGGAATGAATCTTGGCTGGAAAAGCCTGGGTTGTTTTGGTAATGGTGACAGAGTGTCCACTAAGAAGGGGAGGGGGTGAGCGCTGGGGAGATGTTGGCTGGGGGGTAGGTGAAGGCGTGCGAGCCAGTGGAGAGAGGGGAATGCTACCGGCAGACTTGCGTCGCCCCTGACGAAGCCTCTGACCTGGCAGTTTGGGGCCGAGGCCATGCAGGGTGCTGGGCCGAATGTGGCCTGAGCCGGCAGGGGAGTTGGGAGCACTGGAGCTGGGAGAGCTGCTCTGGGACGAGTTGCCACCTGAAATTTATGAGCACAAAACCCCCCAGAGGACATTAGAGGATAAACATATTAAGTAACATTCACACTATTGTCAAAAATGAGTTAAAATCTCCACCTGACTGGGTGAAATCTGGTGCAGGGCGGAAAGCGGCAGTGGGGGAACGAGGGGAGAGACTGTGGGTAGGGGAGCCGGGAAGACTCTCACCAGATGACAGCGAGTGATTCAGGGAGGAAAAGCTGCGGCTTGTATGCAGAAGAGGAGACGGCTGCATGGCAAAGCGTCTGAAAAGGGAGCGCCGCCTGTGAAAAGAAAAGTGAGACGACAGAGTTTAAATTCACAGTTTACAATGGACCCCACAGGCTGCTGCTTTCTTTCTTTATACACGTGTAACTGCTCGGCACAGTGCCAGATACTCTTAACTGTTTAAGATGGAAAACAACCCCCTGAATCTGTAGGATCGTCAGATTTTCAATGGCTCCCTCAGTGCCATCTGTCTGCCCTCTAGAGGCGAACAGGAAATAGAGTAATGACTGCACACAGGAAATTAGATCACTCACCTCTTTTCTGAAGAACCATTAGGCTGCAGAAACAAAACTGCAGTTCCCATCGAGTTCCCAGGAATACGACCTTGTGGTCTTCCTTAACTTATCACGATATGTGGAACCTAGTGAGGCTGACCTATAACTGATCTAGTGCTTGTAACTTACTTATGAAATTCTATATTGTGTGTGGTTTTTAAAACAATTATCAAACTGTCTTAAAGGAAAAAAATATCCAAAGGTAGATTAAAGACTTATTTGTACCTTTCTGGTGTCTTCTCCTTCTTGGGCTTTTTACCACATCTGACCATCTTGCTCCTGTAGCTGTTCCTTCTGGCAGGACCAGTTTTTATTGAAGTATTTTCAAAGGGGGTTGTAGAGATGGCCACTTTGCTGCCACTCTAAAAAAGAAAAAAAACAAAACAATTAGAAATAACATTTATATCGATATTACTGGATTTATCTAAACCCTTGTGTATGATTCAAATATCTGCCAATTAAAATGACCTTAGTCTAGCTCCAGAAAATCATCACAGCTGGATTTTCTGCACTCACTTTTAAAAAAATGTAAAATGGAAACAACACTAATTTCAGTGGCACTTAGTCCTCAACCTAAACGGACAATTCAGTTTATTCTAAATGACATTACAACAAAAACGATACATTTTATAACTATTAAATATCTGAACAGCAGCTATTTAAAAATGAACAGATATTGTGCGTTACCTTGAGCAGGAGCTCCACCACTTCGGTATGGACAAGACCGTGAACCGGTTCTCCGTTCACATGAGTAATGAGGTCTCCAGCTTTGAGTCCTGCTTTATGCGCAGGCCCACCATCTTCTACGTTCTGATCAACATAAAAAGGTATTTATTCATTGTCATCCTTTTTCTCTTCAAAGCACTTGAATCATTTATAACTGCTTTTAAGGCTGTGTTTGAGAACATTTTATTCAGACAAAAGAGAAAAATGCTGCTGCACGCATCATTTTAAGTGGCCAGCAGAGGGCGACACCTGTAGTTATAAAGAGACTTCCAATTGCATCAAGCTAAAAGATAAGGACACAAACTTCACAGTTCCCTGACTTCTGGCTGCATCTCTAAATTATTTTCACCACTGTTTATTAAAATTAAAGTGGTGGAATAAAAGCAAGTCCATTTAAGTTTTAACTGCTGGGGGGGAAAAATAAAGGACTAAAATTATTTTTAAGATGATGCAGTTTTTAATTTTGATAATAAACTGTTGCAGAATTTATTTCAAACAAACAACCAAACAATAAAAAAAATCATACATCTGCTATCATAGTCCTGCAGTCATTCAACAGGGTTTGTTCAAAATAAAAAATGCTTAAAAGCCTTACCCAGACCATGTGATAGACGGTGTAGATGTCACTGTCACAAGCGTACACCCGGATTGCCCTCAGCGTGAAACCAAACTTCTTCCCAGAACTGTGGATGACGACGGGCTGCCGTGGGTTGGAGGGACAGAGGGAGGAGTCTCGGCTCGGAGAGGAGTCTCTTGAGGAAGGGTCTGAGGAGAGGGAGTAAGGAGAAAGGGGGCTGGCCAGCGGAGATACTCCAAAGACATCTGGAAAAATAAGAGTTGACCACCGTCAGAGTATAACGTGCCTGAAGTCAGCACTGAGGTATAACAGTAAAAGCTTTCGAGCCAGGATTAATTCTGCTCCAGCTGTGGGTGAAACTAATACGATTTTCTCTCCCTGCAGTGAAGACCTCTCGCTCTGACCATGCGTGATTATTTTCCTTGTTAGCAGCTTGTGCTCAGGTTTTTGTTCACAGCCTCTTTTTAACATGGAGGTCACAGCATGCCGGGCCAATTATGACAGCTTCACAGTGAGCTTTCATCTTTTTCAGATTATTTTTAAAGTCCATTTCTTTTACTGTTATTCTTAAGTTTTGTTTTTGCTCCCATATACATCAACAACGTGGCTGACAGAATTCTGAGGCAACATCAGCATCACTGTATGTCACTATGTGTGTGTTTGTTGTTTTTACTTACCTCCAGGGATCATAAGGGAGAGGGCACCAGTTGACACAGACTTTGGGACCTTTGGCACGGCTCCGCTCTTCTCTACAGCACCCTCAGGTCGCAGAGAGGTCGACGGAGGTCCGTGGTCAGCAGAGGTGTGACTGGTGCTGTCAGGGCTCTCCACGCCCTCTCCCCTCGGTGTCAGCTGGTCCAAATGTTCTGAGAAACTCCCTATTTTTTTCATGAGGCAAAGAGTGATTCTTCCGTTAGAAATAGCAATCATTCTTAACAGATAATAAACATGCAAATTATAGATTTAGGCCAACTATATATCAATTGCTTTTTTGTCAAACGTCAGCACTTAGAGGCAGCATTCTTTCTAATGGCCACCAGGGGGCAACGGACGTGGTTGCAAAAAGATGACACTTGTGCAATCAGTGGCACTGAGCTCGATTTAACACGGCACAATGTTCCTAATAAAACAAGAACATTCATTTATATGTTTTTGTTGTTTCCAGAGGACTGCACCTTACTGATGTCTCGAAACACAAACCAAGCACGTGTGCGTCAAAGTCGTGTAATTATAAAGACTGCAGCTCGTACCAGAGAGCGTGGCCCCGCTGTGCGTGCTGCCAGGAGTGGTAGCTTCAGGCTCGTTCTGTGGAAGCTCACCGATGGAGAACGAGGCTTTGCTGGGATCGCCGATGCCCGATGTCTCGTCCCCTTCACTTTCAGCTGAGATGGCAAACTTTGGTAGCAAACTGGGGCGAAGACCCTGATTCATACTGTCTGTGTCTGTCGAGTGGGACAGCGAGGGTCTGGATAAAACAACAGATTTTCGTTAGATGAGTTTTGTAACTGTCAAATGACTAAAAATAACTTTAGGTTTTCATGAGAGACCAAAGGCTTGTAAAGGTGATGAACACTCAGAATCAGGGACAGGAGGAACAGTTTTGTTCAGTTTGTAAAGTGTTATTTTTACACCACTGCCATTAGTGAGCTGAGCTCAAAAAGGTTGATCCTCTTAAACTTGGAATGAATTTTTACATAAATATGATGTGGAGTCAAAAGGCTCCTGGCATGCACCTAAAATACCAGTCAAACACTTCACCTGATCACTGAAATTTCAGCAGATTACTTGCACCTGCACTGTGCAAGTTTGCCCTCAAATTTGCACATGACGCAAACATCAACTTTTTCTTTAAAAGGAGCAAAATTTAGTGTGCAAAACCAAAGCTGCTGATCATAGCTGCGTCTTCAGCTACAGATTTTAAACAGGTTTCAACCCTGAATATGCAGAGAGTGCGAAATTTACCTCCCAAGGCTGAGACAGTCAAGTTTTACTTTAACTCTGCAAAGAAAATTAAGCAGAAATGGACACTCTCCTGGTCTGTGGAGTGTGCCATCATGTGCTGATGTACAGCACATTCAAAAAGCATCATCTTCGCTCACCATTTGGATGAGCCAATAGACTTGCCTCCTTGCTACTTTGTCAGCTTCCAAAAAAATGCTGAAGATCCTGCATAGGGACCAGTGCAAGCTTACATTAAGGGAGTTTTACATATATCTAAAAAGAGTCCAGACGTGCAAAAGAAGATGATCTGTAAATGGAGACCAGCTAAGTAAAAACAGGTAAGGTTTTTAGTCTCAGTCTATCACATCTTGTAGTTTGGTACTTAAGTAATACTTCAATCACTTTCACTGCAGTTTTTCTATGCTATACAAACTGTAGGCACCTCACAGCAAACCAAAAAAACATGACCTTTATGTTACACGGCTCTTTAAAAAAATCCTTCCATTTTGTGTTTAGCATGCCAGCACAATCATTATTCCAATGAACTGCTCGCTTAATGTGTGCTCATTCTATATAACGGTCAGGTGCAGCAATTAACGAAATCTGAAAACCATTTTTGATTTAGAGAAGGAGGTGTTCATACGCTTCAGCAAAGTCTGGCGTCCAGCTGAGAGAGTCCACAGTCAGCGGGCTCTCGGTCTTCTTCTCCTCAGTCTCTCCCTTCTCCTCCAGATGTCCACGGGACAAATCCAGACTGCTGTAAACCTGACACACACACAGAGACAATGACTCACTTTGTTACATGTAGGCTACAAATGTAAAATGTGAACACAGGTTTAAAAATAAATGAGCTAAAAAAAGGTTTAGAAAGAAAATCTGTCACATTCTGTACAGATACCGGGTAACCTCGTGACCTTTATTTTATAAGCCAGAATTCCAAAAGAAAACACTTGTCTGTGCTATGCAGACTTCATCGTGTCGAACGAGCATCGAGAAGGTTCAGTATAGCCGAACGCTTCCTGTGAGACACCCTGCTGCTTTCTGAGACACACTGGAATGCTTTGTTTTGATGTGAGGAGAGCACACTGCAATGCAGCACAGCGATGACTCCCAGCGTGTCTGTATTGTGTACCGTGTCACACATTACTACCAAGAAAAAAAATCTCATTTGCAAGTGGAAAATGTATGCAAAGCTGAAATCTACATTTGACACTGTGGAGATAAAGGAAGAGCAGGAGGGAGGCCGTGTTTTCTAAACGCACATTTCCATATGAAATGGCAACCGCTCGTCTTTTTTTCCCCCTCCCATGAGAATGGGAATGGGACAGATGAGGGCTCGAGCTCATTTATATTGCTAACGTCTTTGGCAGTAATGACGACGACACTGGAACAATGCGAGGAGGGAGATTAAGGACATACCTTAGAGAATCTGTGAGAACAAGAGGAAAACTGCCGCAGGTCCACATTGAAGTCTTCATCATTTGTGTCCTCTTCCTCTGTCTCCAGGTGATGGTATCTCTCAGAGCGAGCTGTGAAAGATGGGAGCATTATATTTTTTAACTGCATTATTACAGGTTATTCTTATTACAGTGAAAGAAGGTGACTCAAGTAGAAAAAGAGTCCGTTTTAATTAGCAGGAGAATCTGCTGCTCTGCTGCAGACATACTTCATATGTGTAACTATGTATTAAACTGGGCTGTTCGAAATGTCAGTGTTTAATGAAAGATGTACTGTAATAGGACAGTGTTGATGAATAAAAGTGTAACAAAAAACTGCAGAAAAAGCTTAATATTTCAAAAAGTAAAGAGAAAGAATAAAGAGAAACAGGAACACAACAGAGTGGATGCCTACAGCATCCACTCAATTAAAACTACAGTGCGTGGTCTGCGTGTCCTTGGAGAGTTTTAGTGAAAACGGCATTTTACTAATGCAAAGTTTCCATTAACGGCATCTGGAGGAGAGTCATGATCTCAGATTGGATGCAAGCAGACAGCTGTTGAAACATTTTGGACAGCAGGAACTTGATCGCAGTGCTGCCACGTAATTCTGAGCAGGCTGCTTGTAATTAGGTAGGAGGATTTGCACTTCAGTGTTGCATTCTTGGACAGTTACACCTCACGCGTGACACGTATCTCCACAAAATACAAAGAAAAAATTAGCACAAATCTCCACACAAGTTTGTTTACAACACATTTGCGTTCTGCTGTATTCGGGTACACAAACAAAATGAGAACTGCAGATGAAATTGTACTATTGTATATTAATCTTTCCAATGCCCATTTAGTCAAATACATTAAAATAACCACTTATTTTTAAAGCTGCTGATGCTCCATAGTTATGACAGCACACATGCACATGTAATGCTAACATATTTACAGCCCACACTGCAGTCTCAAATATGGCTCTGGTTGTTTCTTTGACAGCAGCGGGTGAAATCTTGCTGCACAGCTGAGATGTGCGAGCAGCAGTGTGCTCACCAGGAATAATACTCTACAGTTTCAAAAACCACATCTGAGAGGTGTTTTTTTTTCTGACAACAAATATTTATGTAGTCTCCTGCTGTGTTTGGAGGAAGAGAAATACAGAGTATGACCCAAAGAACACCATCCCCACAGTGAAGCATGGAGGTGGAAACACTACGCTTTGGGGAATTTCTTTCTGCTAAGGGTACAAGGTGACTTCACTGCACTGAGGGGCCGTGTACCCAAAACAAAGCACCAAAGCAAAAAAAAGGAGTTGCTAAAGAAGAAGAAGCACATTAAGGTGATGGAGTGGCCTCGCTAGTCTTCAGACCTGAGGAGGGTTAACAGGGTTTCCCCTGCTGTATGTTGTTGAAATCGCATGAAGAAGAATTAAAATTAGCTGTTACTAGATCCTGTTCACACTCCAAACATGAATGAACATTCAGCTATCAGCGAATTATGAAGAATGAGTGTTTTTGATAACTTACTGTCAAAGTAACTCGTGTCATCCTCGGACTCCAGCTGAGGGATGAACTCAGCCTTCTGCCTCAGCAGGCCGTTCCAGTCTAGGTTGTGAAAAAACTGATGCTGCTTCACTTCGGCCGCTCCGCCTGCAGGTCGGAAAAATGTGGAAGAATGTGAAAACAGCACATGCACAAATCACAGGACACTGAACTGTTCAAACACAGGAACAGAAGAAATGCTTACGCTGTGTTTCTGTTTTCCCTAGTGGCTACAGGACAAATCGCTATCATGACCATAAATTATGCAGAACAATTTCCTGTCTGTGACCTTTAGTGAACTAGCAGGAGACTTTGTGAATGGCAGCCCGGTGATGGGAGATCTAGATGCATAAGCAGATCCGGATGACTCCAGACCAAACTGGTTGTGTGCATTGCACTGATTGAAGGCCTTAGTCCAGGGTCATGGTCACTTTTACAGTCTGCAGAGCTACACACTCAAAGTCCCCGGCTGTGCATGAAACTAGATTCATGGACCAGTGGGAAATAATTGCAATTGATCAGGAGGAAGAGGTGAGTAGGCCACAGGATAAACTGCTCCGCTGGTGGATGACCTCAATTTCTTCCCCGGTGACTTGGAATAATGAGCCCTGCTGAGGTAGCACATGAGGATTTATAGTGGCCTGTTGTGCATGCCTAGTTCTTACCTAGTCACTGACTGCCCCACATATGAGAAAGTCTTCACTCTTTGTGTTTGTACCTGTGCCCAGCCTTTCCAGGGGATTCTGTCTCAGCAGCAAGGCGATGAGCTCCTGAGCATCAGGAGGTGGAGCCTCGTCCCCATCTGGCCAGTTGATCTCATCTAGAAATGCACAAACAGTGTAAAAGGATTACTTTACGTACCAACACCTTATCAATCTCATTCCACTAAGAGATACTAAAACCGGATGTCAACCAGTCAGATAGCTAATGCCTCAAACGGCTTTCTGACATTACATTAGAGCAGGGATGCCAAACTCATGTTACATCCTGGGCCTCATACATGTAGTAAAACTCAATGACAAACGCGTAAAATTACAGAATTCTGGTTGCTCATTGCTCAAGTTCAAGTTTTCACAAATTCATAGAAAATATAAATAAAGCATGCAATTATGGAATATATACAAAGTACATATCACTATAGACATGAGAAACCAGGACTGTTGAAGACAGACGCCCTTCATAACGGTCCCAGTTTGTCACGTGACCCCTTGTGAAAATTAATTCACCTTGTTTTTTGGAAACGAGTTAAAGGTGCAATTTTAACAATCATATCATAACTTTTGATATTTTATATTAACATTTTTTTTATTAAAAGCTATAAAAAACCCTTAAAATAAGTAAATCAGCTATTATCTCAATAAATATGAAACTATATGATTTCATACTTTTTTCTTAGGAACTACTTTAAGCTAATACTGAACCGCTTTCTCAAAATGCGCTCCTACAGATGAAAGTTAGCTCTACTGTGTGTAATGTTAAATAATAAAAACTGACTTTTAGCGAAAAGCCTCATAAACAAGCAGAGAACGGAACAGAGCTGTGTGCTGATGGTCTGCTATGTTCTCTCTCTCTGTACCCCACTCTAATGAAATTTGGGTGTAAGCTATGAATATGTATGTACAGCCGCAGGCCATCATGGCATGGTTTCAGTGTATTCAGGGCTCTGTAATTAACAGTCACACACAGAACATTGGTACAGTTTGTTTACGAGTATACCAAATCAGTCGCTGCTCGCCGCTCATTTCCATGGCACAGATAGAAGCTGTTATCCAACATGCCACACGCTGCTGACAAGCTGAAAGCTTGTGTTTTTCAAGAAGATTTTCTCTGCTCTGTCACAAAGACACTATGAAGGAATAAAGTGACCAAGTATAGATCACGATAATAACATTTAATTTGGGAACTAAAGAAAGCTAAATCCACTTACTGCCATCTGTTTTCGGCTAGCCTTCAGAGAAATCTCAGTCTTCAAAAAATTAGGAATTATACACAACTCACTCCATGTGGTCACTATACAAATGTTTAATTCATATTTGATCTAGCCTGGGAATTCCCCTGATGTGCAGGATAGCATCTATATACCACATGCCTTTAATCACCTTCAGGAGCAGAAATGATGTCTTGTAACATTTTAGGTATTTAATAAACTCACATAAGTAAACAGATAAATAAACTGTGTGTTTTTAGCACGCTGGAACACAGTACCATGTAATAAAAAACTTAAGCCACTCCTTATTTCTGTATTTTACTTATTTTACTTTCAACAAACCAGAGTTTCTTGTATTTAAGTGAAGGTAAGGGTTTCTTTGGATATTGGCTGCTTTTTCACTCTTTCGTTGATCAGGTGCATGACGATTTTCAGAGGAGTGTTTTTAGCAATTTAACAGTGGCCAGCGAAAATAGATAACAGATAACAGTTTGACAGGCATAAAATAATATTTTTTCACCAGCAAGATGATCTCCAGAGAGCCAAAAACTGGTAAATCTCAGGCACGGTGTGCTTTTTGTTTGAAAGTGAAGTCCTTAAGAACTAAGAAAGACATCCAGCAAAGACCTGACACAGGACCTGACCTTCATCTAATGAATGGCTGTCAAGAAGTTATTCATAAGGAAGGTAATCATGAGGAAAAGGTTCCAATCACCATCAGTATGTACTGAGGAGGCCAACAGAGCGCATGGTGGAGGCGCTGTCATGGTTTGGGGCTGTGGTGTTGGGGATCAAGAATGCAGAAAAGTACCATCAGACTTTGCTCCATCATGTAATACCATTTGGAAAGTGTCTGATGGCTATTTATTTCACAGGTATCTCATTTTGACAGTTGCTGTTTTCAGGTAAATTTAAATATTTTGAGCACGACTGAGATATCTCAGTAACTATTTAATGCATTTCGCCCAAAGTCTAAGATTTCCTTTAATTATCACATGAAACAAAGAGGGAGGGGGGTAACACTGACCGCTGATGACCTGTCCAAACAGCTCCTCCGGTGTGTCTCCAAAAAAAGGCACACAGCCCACAAGAAACTCATACAGGATGATGCCCATAGCCCACCAGTCCACTGGCTTCCCATAGCCTTGTCTCAGGATCACCTCTGGAGCGATATACTCCGGGGTGCCGCATACCTATACAAACAAAAAGGATTCTAAATATGGTGAGCTTTGAGAAAGCGTGCATCTGTAGAGCACAACAACATTTACCTGCTTATCAGAGAACTCCCTGGCATCCTTCTCTATGTGTCCCTCATACAGGTTGGTGGTCATGTTCATTAGCCCGACTTTGGAAAGACCAAAATCTGTGAGCTTAATGTGCCCCATTGAAGTCACCAGCAGACTAGAAGAAAAAGTTGGACAAAGTTTGAACACAGTAAAATGATAAATGCAGTCAGTGGTTCTGTGATTTTCTTTACAATGTTGTTATCATGAAGTGGAAAAAAATATATGAAACTTAAAGCATGACAGTGACAGAGGTGGCTATTTTTCTTCCTTTTTTTAACAAAAGAAATCTGCTGTTTCCATGACAACATGTGTAAATTAAAAAAAAAAAATCAGTCAGTTCAATCTTTAAGGTTATTGGACAAATACAAAGGTGGAAGACATTTCTATTATTTTTAGACATTTTATGAACTACAGTTATTTAATCCCATTTTTTAAAAACAGTAAATATGATTTCCCTTTTAACCATCCAACAAAGCCAGAGCAAAATCAGAACACATCTGGAGTTTTGTCTTGGTCAACTGATTCATTAACCCAATATTTGCTGACTTTCTACTCTCCTCTGCTGCACCCCTGGTGTTGAAGAAGACTCTCACAGCGAACCAATGTCCACACCTCCATGTTAATAAAAATGCCTGACTTTAAAGTAGAAAAAAACATGTTTACACTTTGGTATAAAATTTTTTTCCTTTTTCGTTGACAACAAACCTTTTCAAATTTTGACCAGACAGTCTGCATTATCAGGAGCACTGGTAAGCTTATTGCATTAGACAGCATGCAAGGTTTGTGCAGCCACTGTGATGTCCTTCACTGGTTACTGATATCCCATTATGGGACGTCAACCTGAGCTTTCTCCGTTGCCATCTTGCTTTTTTTTAAATGGATGTGAAGAATAATGGTCAGATCTGACTGTATAACCTCATGCTCAGAGTCATTAGCCACTGAGTAAATCCTACATAATCCTCTTTTTTACTCTTAGATTGCCATAAATTACAAAATGGACTTGTGTCCTATTCAATGTGATCTTAAACCTGCAAATAAACTCAACAGAAACGTGTTTACTGTGGTCAGATAGCCAAGAAAGCCAACGCCGTGTGCCCCTCGACTTTTACAAAACCACATGCCACCACAGGTGGTAATAAAAATAATGCAGGTGTAAGAAATTTTAGGGTAGGCTTAATTTTTCAGAACTACTTTTTTATACTGTCTATGGTGCTGACACAGGTGACTGCAAGACATCTTTTCTTGTTAACCTGAATCATATATCATCAATATGGTCTCGCCCATATTTGCGCTATTTATACATTTTGGAGCATTTTAATCCAAGTATCTGACAAATAATACAGCTAGGTGTGCAGATAACTGCATCAACAGCCATTACTCAAAACAGTAGGTCATAATATTTTTTAAATACAGTAGAGATACATCACCAACCTTAGTTTAACTGTTAGCTATATTCAACAGCTCACGACTAACACCGTCAGTCTGCTGTTTGGTGTTGAGAAACTACTGTACAGAGTTTTTGTTTTGTTTGTTTTTTTAAATGGCAAAGATGCCTGACTGAAAAGCAAGAAAAACAAAAGCCTGAAAATAAAATATAATTCTCTGAGTTCCAGCATTTATGTACAAATATTGATTACAGCTCACTTGTCAGGTTTGAGGTCCCTGTGGACAATGCCATAGTTGTGTAGATACTCCAAAGCCAGTACTGTCTCTGCAAAGTACATCCTGGCCATGTCCACAGGTAGGGGACCCATGTTCTTCAGCAGGGTGGCACAGTCTCCTCCTACAAGGGAACAACACAAAGAAGACATTGTTCAGAGTAGACGGCTTTCAGCGGTTGCACTATGCACTCAAAATAAAATACAGTGCTGACCTTCAACATATTCCATAACCATGCACAGGTGCCTCCGAGTCTCAAAGGAGCAGTACATGGACACAACAAAAGGGTTTTCAGCAAAGGTGAGGATATCCCTCTCCACAAAGGCCTGCTGTATCTGATTCCTTAACATCAGATTCTGCTTGTTGATCTTTTTCATGGCAAACCTCTGCTTAGTTTCCTTGTGCCGCACCAGATAAACAGCCCTGTGGAACAAAAAGTTTACCTATGAGCTGCACAAAGAATAGAAGAAAAACTGCAACAATAAGTGTGGTTTTGTCAACTGCGAAACAAAGAAGAAACAAACAGCCTGTAACCAACCATCTATCAGCAGAGATTAGATGATCTGATAGAGAAATGAGACGTTCTTACCCATAGGCACCGTTGCTGATGAGTTTTATCATTTCAAAGTCCAGCTCACAGGGTTTCCGCCGGGACCTCAAGGCCGTGCTGAAACTCTGAGACTGAGGACGAGAGCGAGATAAACGCAAAAACAAATCAAAAAGATAAAATCTGGATTTCACTGCTTCGCCTGCAGTAAAGATGAACTCGATCAATAATGTAATCAATGTCTAAGCACTTACAGAGTCATCGGTTTCTGGAGTTTCTGCGATTCCGCTGTCACTGCTGGTCAGCTGAGCGATTTCTAGAAAAGAAAAGAGAAACAATCAGAAGCAAAGATGCAGCAGGTTATAAGTAAATCTAACTTCACGAGAAACCGTCACACAGTTTCTCCATTGCAGCTACTGAAACAAAGGCAACCTAAATGAAATCGAGCCCTTTAAACAAAACAAAAACAGCAGACCTTAGCTTTTATTCACCTATTAGGTTTGAGGTGCTGACTTCAATATAAGCTGAATTGAGGCCAAATGAGGCGGAAATCAAAACTGGCAACACAAATGCACGTCTTACACTCATTTTGAAAATCGCCACCCCAGAACAACTGCTCATTAAAAACCACCTTGCATCTTTTCTGTGCATGTTTGTCTGTGCAGTCATGGCAAAGTCCATGTGTGCTGTTCGTCTCGTCCCCGGAGAGCTCGTAAACACATTTTCGGTACTATTTAACATCTGTCCTTCCTCGTAGGTTTGCTTCCGGCACACAAGGTGCTGGGCAAACGAAACACACGCGACACTCAGGGGAAATAAATGGAGAGACTGGCTGATGAGCCCGCCTGTGTAGATCTGTATAAAGTCTGTGGGGAGGCCATTCTTTTCTAATTAGTCATAATGAATGTTGCTGGTTAGAGTCTAGAGAGACAGAGGGTCATTAGAAAGACGATCTGTTCGGTACAGGACATTAGTCAAGAGTACCTTTGTCTTTAACTTCCCTCCACATTCCTTTAGAGCAGGAGTGGGACACTGACTTTCAAAAGGGAACCATGAAAAAGGGACTGTTGTGGAGGGCTGCACCAAGTCAAGTCAGCTTTTTTATACAGAGCCAAATCTCAACAGCAGTCACCTCAAAGCGATCTTGTGAAGAGATAAAATTAATAATGAGCAGAAGTGAGTTCAGTGTATTGTTGTGGCCTTCCACAGCAGTCGCAGTTTCTCATTTGGCTTCTTGAGAAAATAAACCACCGAATCCTGCTTTACAGCCTCACCCTGACAAATGATCCTGTGCTCTCTTTGCTATCCTGTTATAATAATAATAAAATGATATAGTCTATTAATAGAACTGCAGTTATATAGGATACTATATATTATAGTATGATCAATGATTACGGTAATCATATAACATTTTAAACACTACACTTAATTTTTTCCATTTTTTTGTTGCTGACATTAAATGCAAAATGAGCACATATTAAAAATAATAATCATTTTTAATGGCGTGTTATACTTAAATTCTTTATGTAAATATATATTTACTCTATATTACACATAGCGTTTACATGTATTAATGGCATTATGAATAACGACGATGATGAAGTCGGTCCTTCGTGTACCTTCCAGAGGATCTCGTGTAAGTCCCAGCTGGCTGATGATGTAACGAGGGATGTCTGTTTTGATGCCCTGGCCTTCTTTAGCGTGTCCTTCAGCAGCTTCCAGAAGGTGGTAAAATTCCTCTGGGTCAAACTCCTGAAGAGACAGGAAAACACTTTCCTCTATGCTGCTATAAACAACTTTAAATAAACAGTAAATATATTCCTGATCTTGTAGCCTGAGCTCAAGTAGGAGCTCTATTGAGCGTATGAAAACATACCTTTATTTATGCTTGCATGGATATACAGTACATTGTTATTCATTATTTCAAAATTAAGAAAGTAGAACTTTCACTTTTTAGATTGCCGAAGCAAACTTATAAGCAAACAAGTTTCTCAAGCAGCCTGAGCAACATTATAATGTAAGGGAAATGGTTCTCCAGGTTTAGGTTAGTCCAGACATCACTTGGCTTCATTAGGCTGGTTATAGTCTCTACTGTCTCCTTAGGCAAATTTTTTTAGTTGCTAAATGCTCTGTGCTTGTAAGCTTGCAGTCAGGTATGAGGTAGGCATTGTTAAGAGCATTTCAGCTGAAGTAAGTCATAACAGCTTTAAAATGTCCTTAATTTATTTTGATTTAATGTTCCTGATTTTAGCCACTTTAACCTCTCTTTGACCCTGTAATAAGACAGACACTTAGATGAATGGCAGAAAGTGTCACTTGAATAATGGAAATGTAAAAGTTGGCAGTTCGTCTTGTAATCGGAAGGTTGCCGGTTCGAGCCCCGGCTCCAACAGTCTCGGTTGTTGTGTCCTTGGGCAAGACACTTCATCCGTTGCCTGCTGGTGGTGGTCAGAGGGCCCGGTGGCGCCAGTGTCCGGCAGCCTCGCCTCTGTCAGTGCGCCCCAGGGCAGCTGTGGCTACAATGTAGCTTGCCATCACCAGTGTGTGAATGTGTGTGTGAATGGGTGGATGACTGAAATGTTGTTTCAGTCATCCACCCATTGCTCTGGGGTCCTTAGGGACTAGTAAAGCGCTATATAAATACAGGCCATTTACCATTTACCATGTAGCAACACACACAAATATAAAACATTCAGTCAAATTACCCATAAATTTGTCTGTGCATCTAAACAGTGGCAGTCACTACATATAAAATATTCAAGACAAGCACCCGTCAGCATGTTTCACGTAGGCAAGAAAAAAATAAGCCCATAAACATACCAGACACTCCAGCAGCCGAGCAGGTCGGGCTATCACTATGAGGATCTTCTTTACCAGCTCTCTGATGAAGTTTACCTCCTCGCTTTCTGACCTCTCTGTGGACTACACAACAACAAGGGGAGAAGAAAATAAAATGCTCTGCAGTGCAACTCTAATGTTACAGTAAATTTCAGAGTCCCTAACATGGATTTGGTTCTCCTAATTTAAAAAAGAGAACGGTCTCACTGCTCAACTGTCATGAGGAAACATGTACATGATTTCTGCAGATGTTCTTACCTCTTGAACAAGCCTCTCCAGCTTGTCGGTGAGTTCGCAGAAGTAGCTGGAGGTGATGAGTCCCAGCCGACTCTTTTCCAGACAGTCGCGGGCCAGTTCAATTATCTGGTGATGGGCGAAGCCAAGCACACCATCTGCCAAGGGGAGGATGGTCTCAGGAGAGCTGCTGCGGATGATCTCCTGAATCCTTTCCTCCATCTGAGCTGTGGCCTGCAGAAAGAAGCCACGGAGCAAGTTTGATAATGCAGATAATTTATGGTCAAACAGAACTTTAGGGTCTTGTGGGTCCTCACTTTAGGGAACCGCTCCTTGTAGACGTGATTCATCATAATAATTTCATGATCGTAACAGGATGGAGATCTTCCAGGGCTGAAAAAAAAAGAGAAAAAAAAAACCTCTGAATAAAATGACTGGTTCAGTCCCAACAATGCCGTGTACATCTGAGAGAAAATATTAGCAGGAGTACATTAATACCTAAGACTGCGTGAGCGGGGTCGCATGGCCGTCGCTCTGCGGCATTCATCCCCAGAGATGCTCTCAGTGCAGAAGTGTTTGGAGAGGAAGTGCAGTTCATCAGGCGTAGGTTGGAAGGGCAGCTGATGCAGCTTCTCCTGTGATGAACAGGATGACTGGAAATGAAACAAATATACATTCAACATGAAAAGAAAAAGAAAAATAGATTTTCCTTAGTGGGGTGAGAAAAAAAAAACATACTGTAGTGGACTGTGTTTGTGGTTTCTCTCCTGTAAATCTTCTGTCTGTGTGTTATATGTGCGAATGCTGTTGGGAGACTGTTAGCTTAGACTAGCATAACCACTATAAGAAGTGAAAAAAAATGCTAAGATTGGTTAAAACTGCGCATAACCAACAAATACGAGTGTGTGAGACCAAACTAAGAAAACAAGCAAGCATATTTTATCACTGTAACTATCCTCAACATTCATGTGCACCATGGTCCACAACACTGCTGTAATAAACCACATAACGAAAAAGAAAACCTTTAAAACACTGAGCCATATACTGCGCAAATTATTCAGCACTAATTGCGATAATATAAGAAGATGTGGATTACAGCATATTGAGGAAGTCTGAGCCCAAACCTTGGCGTATACTGAAAGCCTTATTGTTTCTAACAGAGGCTGACACACGCTGTATCTGCTAAAACTACGTGTTTGCCTTCCAAAGAGCATCTGAATAGCAGGAAATGCACTAAGTGACCAAACGCCACACAAAACAAAAACACAGCATTAGTGTGGGTAATTTTCAGTCCCCACAGCACATTGTGATTCCTGTAAATGAGTGTTATTGTATACACACGTATTGTACAGCAGTCAAAGCTCGGCTTCCTGTAAAGGATAATGCTGACATACGGGAACAGTTTAACATTTGTACTCTCAAATGTAAGAAAAATCAGACATAGTTGTGCCATAAAGGCTCTCCAAATGCAGCTGAGAAATGTTGTCACTGAGCCATATGTAAAAAAAAACCTTGAGTAAAGAGAGTCGCTGAGAGAAAAACTTAATAAAACTGTTTACTTTGTTCTTTCTTATGATTTACAATCATTACCATCGTGTTTTATCGTTAGGAATTGCAGGGGACTGCCTCGTGTCAGTTTTACACAGGCCGCGAGAAATTAGGCAATCGTGACACAGCTTTATGACTGTTTTAGGCATTTGAATCTTTTAAAATCTATTTAATTAGCGGGCGATGCTTACAGAGACAGTGGAGCTCGGTGTGTTGGTTCCATATCCAGAGGAGGGAAGGGAGGCCAATGACCAGCGACGACCATCGGTCCTGTAACACAACACCAATGACAAACACGTGCACCCCATCAATGAAAACATATGAGTTTAAATACATCAGCAAGTAGGAAAAATTTCTCCTGGGACAATGGCGAGGTCTTTTTTCAAACATGCTCATCTCACCGAAGACACAAATTCTGGGTTTAAACATTTAAGATGACTTCTAAATCTCCAGTGCTCTTCAGTTTGGAGATGAATGTTAAGCTTTCTATTGTTAAAAAATAATCCTATTAGTTACTTGACTGTACGAAAAAGCAGAAAATACAGAAACAGAGTTCATGAATGTAGAACTAAAACTACTAGCTAAAATGAAGTACAAGAAAGGCTCAGAGTTAAAGGGGACATATTATACTCATCTTTAGCTCTGATTTGTTAGAGTACCTCTGCAAGATTTACAGTTTTAAATAAATTATACTGCTGGTATACAGCTTGGCCTGCCGCCCCTGTGTTGACCAATTTGAAAGTCCACTTGCTTGTCACTGGCCAACAACCTGGCGTTTGTGAGCAGCACCTCATCCTTTTGACAGCAAACATTAAAAAACCGATCCACATTAATTAGATTCACGTGTCATCTTTTCTCTCTTCTCCTAACAACCATATACGATCAAGTAGATCGGCCCGGTACTCGAGCCAGCTGAGATGGAAAACCTCTGCTAAGAAATACCAAAAGTTACACAGAAAGTTAAAAGTTACTCTACTGTTGCCAAATGACTGTAGCGTCTTCCTTGCAACACTGACTATTTGTAAAAAATAAAGACAACTCAAAGAATGTTTTGGGAGAGAAAATACAGCTGGTTGGAAAGTAGGAGAAAAAAAAACCTACCTACTAAATTTGAAGTCTGACTTTTTGGCTAACTTTAATTCTTCTTGCATTTTTTTTTACTTTGCCAAACGTTAGCCTTATTTAATATGTATATCTGACACTTGGACTTAAAAGTAAAAGCATAATGTGTCCCCTTTACTGTGAGGCACACTAATGAAGGACATGTGAATGATAAAGTGTACTTCAGACAGATGTGGGGTAATGAATATTTCACAAAGCCTAACACGAGTTTACCTGTCTGCTCTGTGGCAATGACTGTGGATACAGAAATAGAGAATTACATGATATCGTGTTGACAAATGGTATAAAATAAATATTCCTGATGCTGAATTGGTAAGTACAAACACACCGGAGCAGCTAAATATATTTT
Organism: Hemichromis elongatus; assembly: GCA_015108515.1. Classification (NCBI taxonomy): domain Eukaryota; kingdom Metazoa; phylum Chordata; class Actinopteri; order Cichliformes; family Cichlidae; genus Hemichromis; species Hemichromis elongatus. Next base: position 33,852 of record VUQR01002410.1, read on the forward strand.
TGCATGTGCTGGCTGTTCTTTAATGACTGTTTTTAAAGAATTTGCATCCGTCTCACGATGAGCTTTACTTACTGATTTGTTTACGATGGGAAACAAAATAATTGGTCAGGTTACCTTCGTGCAAACGAGAAATGAGCAGAGGCACTAGGAGAGAAGTTTCTGGGACTGTCTTGTGGGCTTGTTCCTGCAAGGAGGAAAAAGAGAAAAGGGGACAGAATAGAGGACAATGAAATGTGAGCCAAAAAACATGAACAATACAATACAGATGTTTGAAACAGAATTCCTTAAAAGTTGAAAATGATACTGTACGCAAAACTTCAAGAAATCCTCTTTTTAGAAGTGTGTACAGAAAGTTAAGGCTGGCGGTCATCAGCATCGTTGCCTCAGGTCCTGTTTGGAGTTTGGATGCTCTCCCTGTGCCTCTCAGGATTCCTTTTGGATACTCAAGCTTCCTCCCAGAGTCCAAAGACATACATATTGGGCAAACTTGTAATTCTAAATTTGTCATATGTGTGTGCATAAGCCCCATCATGGACATGCAACCTGGCCAGGATTTACCCTGCCTCTTACCCTATGACTGCTGGGATAGACCCTAACACCCCTCACAATAAGTTTAATAAGAGTTCAATAAGTGCTTCAGAAATTGAGTGGATGACATAAAAGAGGAAAGAGTTGCAAACAACCATTACTTTCCTGACATCTATCGATGTTTAGATCATTTCAGTGATTATTTAAACACACACATGTTATAACCACAAAACAGTATATTTGTATATTTAAGAAGCTGGACTGTTGATTCTTTAAAAAGTTTATTTTTTTTCTCCTGTTGATGTGCCGAGCCAGTTTCCAAGCTAAATATTTCATCTCTCGATCAACACATAAACAAATCTGTCAAATGTTGGAGAGTTCTCAAAAGAAAGCCGAGACTGTGACGACTCTGTGACGTTGGTAGAAAAGAGATTAAACGACTGGAAGCATGTCTGCTCTGTCGAGCTGGGGGCTGTCAAAGTAGTGGATAAAATGGGGCTACACAGTTCATCACATTTGTCATTTTTTTTAAACAAAGGATATAATATCTATTAATGATTACACTGTGAGCCGACATGAGAAATAAAACAAAACATTGCATCATCTATTAATAATGCATTGTTCTCTGAATTTAAACTAATTCGGCGAGTGAGTCGTACAGACTGCTTTAGACAAAGTGAAATTTGTGTGAATTTAGAATTCCAACACTGGTATTTACTTTCAGAAAACAGCTGAAAATAAAATATGATGCAATATATGCAACTGTATATCTGGGCTAAATGTATTCTCTTCTGTCGCCCCTCCCCTCCTATATTCTATAGCATTAATTCCATTGTAAACGACTTTGTATACGACTCATCATCTGCACAAGTTCTTTTTCCTTTTTACACTGGCTCTCAAAACGTCTGCATGCTTCAGAAAAATAGACAAATTAATTTATAAATGAGGTGCGTGACTGGCTTCTTTTTATCATCTATATAATGTTAAAGAAAGGAGTTGTGTTTCTACACCCATAATGTAGTATCAAACCCATGGTGTCGTATTAATCAGACAAAATAACATCCTTTACGAAGGGAGGGACTAACTAGCTAATTACAGACAACGCGATCACCTCCTGTGCTGACACACACGGGCCTTTTCCCTACCGAGGAACAACGATGGAGCAACTGAATAAGCCATGAATGTTACATATTTAGGTGCTTTAATCACAGCTCCTTCCAAGATGATAACCTCTTGCAGTACAGCTGTCTTTTTTTATACATATTCTGCAAAAGGAACAAAATATGGTCTCAGTTTCTTTCTTTTATGAACAAATTCATGATCATAATCTCCTACACTTCACTAAATAGAAAAATATCTCATTTCTGTAGAAACATGTCTTACTATTTAACATAAACAGGATATGTGTCAATGCACCAAGCTTTCTGACAGCACTGAAAAGATGTTTTTCTTACCTTTTGAACTAATACTACGTCTGAGCCACAGTGTTAAGTAATCCCAAAGCTGGATACTTTCATTAGCAGGCACACAGGTGCTTTCTGAGTCTGAATCCATCTTTAGAGCCTGGGCTTTCTCCTAAGCTTCAAATACGGACCAAACACTGAGACTCTGTTTTTCCTGACCAATGGCAGGAAATAAAACGCCCTATGGTAAATGAGGGCTGCCCCCCCAATCCTGTGCATTTCCTCTCTGCAGGCCACCACTTCCTCACACAAAATAATCACTGCATTTAATTTGCCGCTGTGCTGTTAAACTCTTACCCAAACATGACAGGACAGACCTGACACAGACAATAAAGCAAACAACATAAAATATGTATTTTTCAGGTTTTTGTTTAATTTTTTTAAGTTTTTTTTTAACCTTTTTTTTTTTTTTTTGGTACATTACACAATAGACTGCATTCCTGTTGGAAAACATATTGTATTAATGGC
>VUQR01002410.1:44791-70122 GCA_015108515.1 Hemichromis elongatus
CCCCCCCCCCAGGGCATAAAGCAGGCATGGAGGAGATCCAGGCCCCAGACATCCATAGGCCCCCCAGGGCACGAGAGCCCAAGGAAGACCGCCGGAGTGGCAGCCACGCCACTCTCCTGGAAAGAACTGAGGAGAGCCCCAGACGTGGGGTCACCCAGCAGCCACGGTGCAGAAGCTTCAGGGTGCTGCGGTAACGTGCCTGCAGACTCTGCCGGTAGCCACCTGCACCAGAGTGGACTTAGCCCCGGACCCAGAGGCCCGAGGTCGACCGAGCCACGGGCGCTATGCCCTGCCAAGGAGCCACCAGGAGTGAGCCAGTACATAGTGTCCAGCCCTGGACACCAAGAACCACCAAAGCACTGACAGACGAGGGCATCAGCCACCAGCAGGGTGTATGGTGAGGTGAGATAGCCCATATATAGGATTATACAGGTGTAACAGTGTAACAGTGCTCATGGCTCTTTTTTTCTTTACAGACACTTTTAATTATTTTCACAACATTACACAATGTTAGAGTACTAGTTGAAGAGAGTTGAAGGTAAAGACACTTCAGCAAAAGATACACCTGTCTAACCTCTCTTGTACATACATTTTAGAAGTTGAATTATCCTTCGATGTACCGAGATTAATTTCCAGGTCACAGGCTGAAGAAATGGGGAGACCAAAATTAGAGGAATGAGAGAAGCCCAAAGATTCCTTAAACAGGAAGAAAGCATCTGCGAGGCCCCCCTTACACTAATACTGTATTTGAGAAAAGTTCTACTTTTGTTTGCTTTTTCTAAAGAATCTCAGAAAGACAATATCCTCCATTAGTATTTATGTCAACCAGACCATGGGAGCCCTATCGAAGATACACTGTAGTGCTCCGTACATTTTTCTTATCATCAGCAGAGTCTACAGGGAAATAAGACACTTGACTGAAAAGATTTATCAGGGTATGGGTTTACTTCATCTTTTATTATATTTATAATATCAAGAAATGCCAGCAGGTGATTTATTTATTTATGTTTTATTTATTTCAATCGTTTTTTAGTGCTTTAGTGCTTTGTTTTCTGTGATTTATTTTTCTGTCTTCCAGCAAGCCACCTCTGCATGTTCAGCACCAGTAGATGTTGTTTCCCACACAGAATAAGTAGTGGCTAAAGGGGACGAGACATTATTTTATCGACTTCTTCTTCTTCTTTTTGTTTTAATCTTGAAGGCATCTGTATGTTTCAATAGATTAGTTGAAACACACAGTCTACAGTCTACATTTCCCTTATGGAGCTAGAAAAGTAACGTCCACTGTGAGCATCAAACAGATGCCGTTAACAATTTTACACATGAGTCTGATATGATAGACAATTAAAACTACACGTGTGGCTTCTGAGCTTAGTTTTTAGAAGGCTGATGAAGTTGATCGATTATGTTGGAAAAAATCAATAAAAAGTCCCTTTAGAAGTTGCAGCCTCTCTGTTCAGCTGCGCCTGAGGTAGGCCTGCCATTCACACTAGCAGGTACAATAAGACATTCATCAGTGTTATTTTTCTCGAGCTTGAGTCTCTGTGATGACCAGCATGATGTGCCATTCTTTTACGAGCATCCATTGCTGTGCTTGAGCAGCTCTCTGCTGCAACAGTAAATCACTGGTATGGGCTTTGAAACATTTTTTCAGCTTCAACACAAAAACATAAAGCAGCATTATCAACAGATTTCAGCTGCTGACAACTGTCTAAAATTGAAACTCTTCAACTTGAGTTTTATTTTGTGAAAGGAAAAGAAGTCACTGAGAGACAAATCTGATGAACGGGGTGTTGTTGTGATGAGCATTGTGTTGATCTGGCAAAAAAGAACACCTGCATCTTCAGTGCATTGTGTGCAGTTACAAGATTGCACATCACAGTTCAGGTGGTTTGTACCGAATGTTCTTCCTTGGAAAACTCAGGCTGGTACACTAAATCTCCTCACCGCCCCCCGAACTAATTTGTAGTGCACTGCAAGATAAATACCTTCTGTTTTGGACACCCCAAGCCCTTCATTTGTTTAGTCTTTAGGTTGGTCCAAACACCGAGGTCTAACTACCAGTGATGATCCTTGACATGAAAGGTAGTTCAGTTTGACACAGAAGGTGACGCATGCTCTCGGTGAAAATTTGAACAGGACTTCCAGTGTGATTAATAAAGGGCATATTAATGAGCTAAAATATTCAGTGATAGTTACATGGCTTTGTCAATAAACAATGAAATGAAATTACATTTAACTGACCTGATTGTGATGATCTGACCAAAGTCCAGCTCATAATTATTAACTTGTGCGATGAATATTGCTGCAACAGCCTCATAGAGAGCAGTGCCGTCCATATTGATGGTTGCACCCACAGGTAGCACAAAACGGATGATGCGACGGTCAATGTGGTTGTTCTCTAAGAGGCACTTGAATGTTATAGGCAAAGTGGCTGAGCTGAGGAAAACAAAGAAAAAGACAGAGAGGACAGTGAATAAAAAACAAATATGAAACGTCCTAATTTCTCCCTGGCATGCATGCAAATAAATACAATCTGTTCATTCATGCTGACTAAGAAAAATTATGCTTTGGAAGACAGCATGCAGCACAAGCATTTTTACTAATCTGAGTCTAGCAAACACACATGTGACGAAGCCACTCTGACCTCAAAGACCTCTGAAGACAGTCATAAGTAGGGTAGTTTTACGAAATCAGTGACGTGGAAATCTAAATTCAAACTAAAACCTGTTTGTGTTATAGAATATATCTGTCAGCATGCACACATGATACACAAGCATCCGTGGAGCCTGTTTAAAGACACGTGGAATGCTCTTTTACGTTCCCCTCTCTTCCCACACACCAGATGTTTTCTGATCAGCCAACATCCCTCTGAGATTTTTCACAGTAACGTTCCAGTAAAAAGGAAGAAAAGAATATGTGTTGGTAAGACTGTGGGATGTTTTATTTTGACTCACAAATGAGATGATAAAATTGGTTACTGATGTTTTCATTTTGTAACACATTCGTTCTCTCTATAATACATTTCTTTACCTAGAGGAGGTCGCCAGTGAAATGAGCAGGGCTTGCAGGATTCCTCGTATGTAAACAATCGGACTCTTTTTGGTGATGAAGAAGTACATTGCAGGCAGGATAAACAAGCCGTGCAACACCAAACCAAACACCACAGTGACGGCATAGAAACCGAGCTTCTTCCCCATGGCTGAGGGATCACTCATTTCCAGGATCTTTCCAGCAACCAGGAAAACAATACCAAATGGAAAATACCTGAGGAGACGAGAAGAATCGAGTGTCAAGATGGCACTTTTAAGTTCTAGATTTTTTGGGATTGCAGGAGAAAAGAAGCCATATACAGATTTTTACACAAAGAAACACCAATGACCTTTATGTTTTATAATTAGATTAGGGGGCATGTGAACATATGTGTGCCATCTGTCCAACCATCAGTCAGCTGAATGACATTGAGAACAGACAACCAGACCAGCCTGCCTGTTGTGAAAACTAGACGAGAAGAATAGAGCTAGTTAGTTTTAGTGATTAAGCTTTAAAAGTATGAGTGACAGGATTGTCCACAACTAAATCCTTTATTTATTTATTTTTTGCTCTGTAGAAAAATTAAATTGCAATATACCTGCACATCCATAACATAATATACTAGGATAAAATGACCAGATTATAATTGTGGAAATAATCCTACTTAATGTGTAAATATTAGATTGACATTTTAAATATTAATTAATGTGCATTTCTAGTCTGAAACTTTCTTAGGACCACTTGAAAAATGTCATATTTTGCATGGTTGGATCTTAACAAGTTTCCAAGTAGAGCTACAGCATGCAACAAGAAGAAAGGAGAGTGAGACAAAATATTTTTGAGCATGCAATTTATTGAAATAGGCTGTTTTACAGCTCATCAGAAGTTTAGGGCCACATGCCTTTAAAAGGCAAAGATCCCACCTGAGATGTTTTCATGAGTGGAGAGGGTGCCATAATTGTCTGGGGTGCTTTTCCCTCAGTGGAACAATGGCGCTTCAGGAGGTTCAGGGGCATCAAACAGCTGCTGGCTATGTCTGGATGTTGCAGAGAGCACCGTGACTGAGCCCCCTCGTCTGTGGTAAGACTGGGTTTTTCAACAGGACAACACTACAGTACACAATGGCCACAGGACAAAGGACTTCTCCCAGGAGAATAACATCACTCTTTTGGACCATCCTGCATGTTCCCCTGATCTAAATCCAATTGAGAACCTTTGGGGATGGATGACAAGGAGAGTTTACAAAAATGGACAACAGTTCCAGACAGTAGATGCCCTTCAAGTGGCCATCTTCACCACTTGGAGAAATGTTCCCACTCACCTCATGGAAACGCTTGCATTGAAGGGATCAACAATAACAGTGGAGCTAGTCATTATAGAGTTCATGTTTTAAACTTTCATTTCTGTTTTGGGGGGCTTACAGGATTTTTTTTGGAGGTGTGGTCCTAAACTTTTGATTAACTGTAAGACAGCCTATTTAGGTTTAAGCATTGGTTTCAATAAATTGCTTGCTTAAAAATGTTTTCACTGTCATTTCTTCTTGTTGCATGTTGAAACTCTACTTGGAACCTTGTTAAGATCCAGCCATCCAAAATATGACTTTTGCCTTTTTTTTTTAAGTGGTCTTAAACTTTTGATTGTGACTGTATAAGATGCTGTGACTCTGTAAACATGCTCTAATCACAGCATAAGATCCACCAAACAATGACATCCTGACCTGTTAGTCAGGTTCTTTTTATAAAACGGTTTCTCTGAAAATGATTTTCGTGGATATTCCTTTGTAATTAGCTGGATATAACTTTCTATTTGCACTGAGACTCATTCTCACTTTGTATCATCCAATAAATAAAGTGAAAGAAAGGTTAACCATGTCTCAGTCTGATTCTGCTGATACTGCGTAGAGTTTTTGTCTAAACAGCTTATGTTGGTTAGGTTTCTTAGAAAATTCTTTCATTCATAGCTTTTTCAAGTAGAAAAAGATTAAAACTTTACAATTACCATATAACAATGGCGACAATCCTAAGGACAGCTTCATTCAGGCTCTGGCAGAAGTTTACCAAAGCACTGCCATTTGGCCCCATTCTTCCTAACATAATACCTGTGAAAACAAAGAAAAACCTCTGAAACAATGATGGATGAAAGCATTTAAACTTCTTTATTTCAGGCAAGAGGTGTTTAAGAAATTCCAGATAAGAAAAATGCACGTTTTTACCCATGGTTGCTGAAAAAATAACAATTCCAAGGACGTTCATTCCATCACTTGTTCCTTCTCGTGTCCGTATGAGAACATCAGGGGGCGGAGTGAGGTCAAGAGCAAAGTTCTGGATGTCTGTTCCATTGTCGTCCTGAATACCGTAGACAAGTGCCCGCCGTGTGGTGGACTCCGACTGGGCTTGGCGCACTGTCGGTCTGGCCTTTACTATGTACTCGCTGCTTGTTCGATACTGTTGCCAAGAAAAAGAAAAAGTTGTTCTTAAAAAAAAAAGTCCTACAAAACCTAAACATTTGTATTTGAAACTGCAGTTTGTGTCATCAGAGGTCATACCTGCTGAAATGTGGCCTGGACCAAATTTGCTGGGAACATGTTGCTGCAAGGCAAGCACATACATTTACTGAATGTTGAACACACTAAAATATTGAACTGATCAATACAGCGCATACGTACAGACTCCAAACTCAGCAGATATCCTGTGACCTTATTTTGTAAATATATCCACAAAGGAACTCTCTACTGTATTAATCTATTCCTCATTTTTCATAGAGTCACATACTGAGATGTTTTAGTTCCAAGGACAAAATTATCATCATTTGGAAAATGTGTAATAATACAGGCCATATGACTGTAATGGAGAAAAATGAAACCGTGAAATATTTGCAAGATAGGTAGTGTCAGGAGACATAATTATTTTCTGTTGATTATCCAGGTCTGGGTTTTAAAAGCAGAAGCCTGAACTGATGCCCAGACCTCCATCTCACCAATGACCTCTTCCAGCTGTTACAGGAAGGCGCCAAGGCATTCCCAACTAAGTCAAGGGAACGGATTTCACCAACGTGTCCCGAGTTTACCGCATGGATTTTTCCAAGGGGGACATATCTAAAACTCATCACCTCCACCTCCAGGTCCACAAACCATGAAGCAGCTTAAAGGCTGGTCCATGAAAATAATTTTACTGACATTAAACCAGTCTGTGGCATAAAAAAGGTTGGGGACCCCTGCCCTAAATTGGGAGTCCCACACATTATCCTCAAGAGCATATAGAGATAGATCCAGATGATCCAGTGTGATCCAGTGAACAAAGACCACATCATTAGCTACTGCATAACTATTTACAAACTTAAATAAAAACTTACAAAATCAACTTCATAACTTTTTAAAAAAAGAAAATTAAGCAATAGCATGTCCTCCTTTTAAAAGGTACAGACAAAGTGGTACTACAGTATATTATTGTAGTTTTTCAATTTACATGTATGCTTAATTTAAAGCTACTCATACTCTATTTAGCGAAGCCTGAAGGAACTGGTAGAGAAACCTGCAACTTTGATTATTATTATTATTCAGCTACTCCTTTGCCTCCTTTCTACACATGCAGTGGGTTCAGTTTCCCTGGCAAATGTAAAACCCACTAATACAAGTTCTCCCAACTAAAGATTATCACTTTATGAAACTATGTACTAACAAACATCTTTTCTAAAACATTTACATACCTATTTTTGAAATCAATATTAGATTAAAAATTGAACTTGGGTTTTTACACTGGAACACAGTGTATCTTTAAACAAACTAAACTGAATTGTTTGCCTGCGGTTGCTAAAGTGGTGCAATTCAGAAGTTGGAAGCACCGACTTGGAAAGCTTTAACTCACATTTTCACAATTGTTTGGAGTAAAGTGCTGTTTCACTTTCATCAGTTTTTTAAACCTTGACCAAAACATCATCCTAACCTTTTCCAGTTGCCTTTGTTTGCTTAAACTAACCTTTCTTCTTACGCAAGCATAGGGTTGGCTTTCCAAAAAGTATCTTTAAAAACAATGCTTTTGCCAGACAGACACCAGACTTAATGTTCAGGTCTGAATATAACCTCCCAAAAAAGATTACTTTACCTCAGCCCTTACTTAGAATTTGAATTACTTGCACATTTGACAAAATGAACCAAAATTGCATTTGGATTACTGATACACTATGAATGGCATTGGCTTCTGCTTTAAAATGAAACAGAGATTTTCGATTTCAAAAGAAGAAAAAAATTATGACTTGGAGCTTAAAGCTGCTAATGTAAGAAACCTCAAACGAGATGCACTCCAAAGGTCTGCCATGTATTCTCTAGAAATTCAGAGTAGGACATAATGATACAATCAAAAAGATGAAATTGGGTGGTTGTTACATCTATTTGTAGATTCAAACTTGTAATTTGAACTAAAAAACTGTATGTTTCTATGGCGAAGCTCTACTGTAATTAAATCATGTAGGATCTGCATAAAATACAATGACTTAATTTATTCTTGTTAAGATGACATGATACAATATAGCAAGAGTGGTTAGTTGCCTGGACTCGCAAAAATTCACAAGGTCATATTAGATTTCAAACCACAGGAAAATCACTGGGGTTATAAGAGGCTCCAAAGGATGGACACACCACGTGCTATTGTTCTTTAATGAGGGTTAACCTGTCAAGGACAAAAATATAAAGAAAATACTGTATCAAGCCTTGTAATGATACCTTTTCTACTTTTTTAGTACTGATTGGCATCTTGGTGGGGTGGTGGTTAGCACTGTTGCCTCACAGCAAGAAGTTCCTGAGTGCAAAATCACCATCAGGCTGGGGCCTTTTTGTGTGGAGTTTGCATGTCCTTGTCCCAGGCTGGGTCTCTGACCCAGCGCTCTGAGTGTAGTTTGTATTTGTCTTATGCGATTATTGTTCATGTGTTTTTCTTAGGTTTTAGTTGAGGTTAAAATCAGCCATTGTTTCCTTGGTTTCTGTGTTTGGGTTCTTTTGTAGTCTCATGCATCTAATGGTTTGAGCTTGTATTGCTATGTCTATGTCTCTGTGTTTCCTGTTTTATTTTGAAAGAGTCATGTGTTTCCCTTGGTCATCCCTTGTGTATTTAGTCTGTGTGTTTCCATTCATACCTCATCACGTCGTCTGTGTATTTTCTTTCATCATAGTCAGTTTCATAGTAAGCTCACAGTCGTCATATTGTCTTTGTTTCTTCATTCTTTTCTTTGTTAAATCATAGTTTTCCATGTCTTTTTTCTTCTTTTACAGAATTCTGGGAAAAAATAATTCTAAAAAAATTCAGAATTCTTACTTTTTGTCCATAATTCTGGAAAAGAAGAAAAAAAAAAAGACATGCCCACTTTTTTTCCCAGTGGCCCTAATCCTCTTCCATACCTCCCCATGTTTGCGTAGGATCTCTTGGGGTTTTCTGTCCAAGTGGGGTTAGGTTAAGGTGATTCTAAATTTACCCATAAGTGTAAATTTCAGTGCAAATGGTTGACTGTCTCTCTGTGTTAGCCCTGTAATAGACTGGGGATCTGTCCAGGGTGTACCCCACCTTTAGCCCTATGACATCTGGGATAAGCGACCATAATAAAAATAAGAGGATGGATGATGGAGTGAAATCAATTAATGTGTACGTTAACCAAACTCTTGAACACTCAAAAAAATATCTCTTTAAATGATCTTAAAAAAATCATGGAAAAGATTTCCACATTAATAACTGGCTTTCCGTTAGCTTTAAGTATTTTTGTGGGACTGACGCAATCTGCATGGATTGGATGAACTCAATTTAAATTAGGTTTTATTCAACTGCAATAAAAAAGTTGATTAATCATTATTTAGTTAAGTTGGTCCAACTCAAGTACATTAAGTTGGAATAACAGAGTTGCATAATGCTAAAATAGAGCATTTTAATCATGTGGAAATCCTTTCCATTATCTTTTTATGTTCATTCAAAGAGTTTTTTTTTGAGTGAATAAAGGGAAGCTTGGCTTTAGCTTTTAATGATACATCAGACTTTAGAGAGTTCATTTTCTGAAATCTAATATATCCGAAAGAACAGTAATATGAAATAACTATTTCAGGGGGGATTTAATATTGGATTGTTAGACTACCTACCTGTGAGTTGTGTTTTGTCTAAAATGTCAAAATACCATGGCAGTAATGACATTTCTTTCTATTATTATGTCTGTTTAATTTTATTAATTTTACTGGCTGCAGATTATACTAGACTTCAAACAGCTTGATATACTAAAGGAACATTTTAGTATAGAATAGCATAGAATGCAATGCAATAGTTTTAATGTCTTAAATAGATGTCGATATAGTTTACACAAAAGCACTAAGGTTGTGTTCCTATTATTGAACAGACTGTGAAACTAGTCACAACCAGCAACACTTAGTGTTATATTTGAATGTCAAACTGTGGAACTGCAGACCTTAACGCCAAAAAATCAAACACATGCCACATTTTAGTTAGTTAGTTTTTACTGAGTGAGTTTTTAAGGTCACTGCTCTGATTACTGGCTTCAGACTCACCATCCAAATAAACAGCCTCAAATCAGATGCTTGGATTAGACAACCAAACAGATAGACACGGGGTACGCCAGGTGACAGTTAATAGTCCTGTTTACAGATTCTGCTTATGAGAAACTGAGTACCATCTTCTATTAAAGAAGATTAAATGGTTTTTAGTCAACAATGAAGTCATCCCAGAATAGGGGAACTGAATAGCTTAAGACAACCAATATATTTAATCCTCTCTCGGGATTTGTCACAAATCCGAACAGTCTGAAAAACTAGGGTGCAGTCAGGATTGTGTCTGCTCTACAAACACACCGTTGCCTACTTACCCAAATGTTTAGGGTCAATTTAAAATCTGCCTGTTTTTGAAAGAAAAGCACATTTCTTATTTTTAATTTCTGATGTGAAATCAATGACAAGTATAATAAATAATCTGTGATAATTAATGGATTATTTATTTAGGTGTACAGAGCCCCATTTTCAGCAGCCACTGTTTCCTGGCACATTATGTTACCTAATGCAAGTTTATCAAGTTAAAAGGTGGAGTGATCGCTGTAAAAGCCATTTCCCAATTATGTTATGAAATCTGTTCGTGTGATTAAAGAAGCAATTTTGTTAGCTAAGAGGAGCATTAACCGACCCATCGTGGGTTAAATTATAAGCTCAAAATAATTGCCAAGAAATAACATACTTTTGAAACTTTTCAGGATATTTTATTAAAAAAAAAGGTTTCTTTTTTTAATTTTTGGAGTGTGTGTCATCACGCCAAAACACTGCTGTTGAGACAGACGGTGAAACCGCAATGGAATTTTTGATTATTTTGGCAGGTGTCTACATTTTTGTAAGAAAGATTTAAACAAAATATTTCCTTTGTTTATGGACCTGGAGTACCTTTCCTTCCCTATCTGGGCAGCATCTTTGACTCTGGTATCCATGCTAAATGATGAGATTTCTCCACCTGTGTTGATTCAGTTTGACCCTTTGTTTAAACAAATGAAGTAAAGCCTACAGAACTAACCTCATTCTTAAATCACTGTTTAAACTGAACAGAAATCCAAGAGATGGCCAACGCACCTGTGTTGGCCATCTCAAACAACACATGCTAAAGTCAGACCCTGTGGCAGTATGTGCTTTCTTTCTACTGCCATCAAATAAATTAAAGTTGCAATTGTGTGTAATTTATAGCCTGGAGATAATTCTTCAGAATACTTGGACAAATGCTCTAATCTCACCGGATCAGGTCCAGTAGTGCATCTGCAGAACTCATGATAGGTTTGCCGCTGTCCTCAGAGTCCTCTTTTTGGGCTGCACCTCCTGGATGGATGATGGAGACCATGATGATCCCCACAATCACAGCCACAAAGGTGGTCCACAGGTAATACGATACTGTGATCAGCCCGAGGCGACTGGAACACTTTGCATCCAGAGCTGCCAGTCCTGACATCAAACTGAAAGAAGAAACAAAAAGTTTGGACTGAATGCACGTTAACCTTTCCACCTCTGAGTTAGCTGGACTTGTATACCAATGATTAAATATTCCAGCAATCACAATTTAATGATGTGCCATATAATTTGCTCTCTTTTTTTTTGCCACAAATAGTATATGTATATAGAACAAAAATGCTCAGTAAGGGTCCTGGATGATCGATGGTTCATTCATGGATTTGAATTCACCATCTGGTGGTGACTTTCTTTGGAGCTAGCATGTCTGTGCAGGTTCTTTCCAGGTACTCTCAAGCTTCCTTCCACAGCCCAGTCATTCAGTTAGTGGGGTCGGGTTAATTGGGGATTCTAATTTGCCCATAGATGTGACTGTGAGTATGAATATTGTCTGTCTCTCTGTTTTAGCCCTGTGACAGACTGGGTGTACCCTGCCCCTATGGTAGCTGGGTTCCATTCCCCCTGTGACCCTGAAGTGGATAAGTGGAGGAAGATGGATGGATGGATGGTAAATTCAAAACAACACTCTGGTGTGGCATAGAGGTGATCAGATTGTGGAACCGCTCAGGTGTTACTGAAGCCCAGGTTGCTTTGACCTTCAGCGACCTTCAGTTTGTCTTCTTGGCAATAAACCACAGCTTGGCCAATCAAGCACAGCACTAACATGGTCAGTAAAGAATTTGGTAGTAGTTTTAGTGCTGTGCACAGGTCCTAAGACCATAAATCTTCTCAGCAAATGGAAGCATAAAGTGCTCTAAAGTCTTCTGGTAAATATCTGAATTTACTTTGGACAATAAAATATAACTTTTCACGACAGTCCTTTCAAGGCTGCAGTTATTCCTGTTGCTTGTGCACCTTTTCCTACCACACTTTTCCTTCCCACTCAGCTTTCTTTTAATATATCTTCATATTGCATTTTGTGAAGAGCAAGACTTTTTAGAAATTTCCTTGTGAACTAGGAGTACACATGGTATTTATATTCCGAATGTGAATTTACTCAAACTCAAAAGTTTTAGCAGCAGCACAGATTTTGTGTTACGTAAATGTTGCCACTTCAGTTTTTAATTTATATTATTTTTTCATATTTCTAAGATGTAGTGAATAACAATCTAAAGCACTTCAGAATTTTAAAAACAGTTTTTGGTAAATACATTAAAATTAAGTTTTGGCAGTGGTGCCATTAGTTACTCTGATAAATTGAAACTTTTATGTAGAGCTTGTTTTACACATTACATGTTATTTTTATTTTTTATAGCATCCCAAGTTAGTTATTTAGCAGAAATTCAGGTGAGACTCCTTAAAAGCAAAGTTTTCCAGTTTCAACAATGAGCGAAGCTCCAAAAGCTACTGATATGGACAGCGATCATTTAGACATATCGCACATACTGAAAGTTCAAAGTAAACTTTGCAAATTCCTCAAAGTAAAAAAGTTAGTTTTATCTATAAAGCAATCAAAAGAGAAATGTAGTGAGACGAATCATCAAAACCAAAGCTTAAATAAACCACATAAAAATTCTCTAAACAAGATTTATGTAGAAATATTTTACATTTCCCAGCAAACAGGACAATAAATATAGAGAAATGGATGCATTTATAATGTATTGTTTTCATGCAAAATCTTTTTCAGTGAACTAGTTTTATATCTTGAATAATAAACTGCATTTCCTTACATGTTATGTTTGTTAGTAATGTTATTGGTGTATAAACAGATTTATGAGCCAAGCTCCAATAGAGATAAGATGGAGCAAATGAAACAATCTATGAGGACATGCAGGCAGCACACTGGCATTTTAAAAAAGGAGAATTTTAATCGACATGAGTCCAAAGAAGTCTCTTCTATGGAGAGAAACATAAAATTTTCATTCTGGATGTCAGGACTGTGTTATCATATCAAGACCCACTTCCAACACATAATTTTTCAACATGAAGTTTACTGGTGTAAAAGTGTGTATTTTAACCCAAACCACAATGACTAAACCGACCAGACAGCTTTTAGTGTCCACATTCAAAAAGTAACAAGCCTGTGAAAATGAATCTAAAGGGGATGTGGTAAAAAAAAAAAAGCAGTGAGGTTTATAAACCTGTGCTACTACCACCAGGCTTCTGACCTTGATCTTTGATTTATATTATAATAGTGGCTAATATTACTGGGCTAAGATAAAGAGAAGTATTAAGCAGGCACTGTGTGAGAACACATTGTGAGAGTTTTGGTGTTAATACTCGGCGAGCTAACAAAGAAACAGAGATGAACTGTTTAAATGATGGATCAAGCTCAGATGGAGCTAGGATGAATCAAAGGCAAACAATAATACAAATGACAATCATACCATTATTGTCAAAGTTTTATTGACTGATTTATTAATAATGAATTTGTTATGAATTAGTTTAATGTCCTTGCAGTGCAGATAAGCAGCTGATCAAATAATTTTGCTATTTTTCTATTCACATGGATTTAAAAAATAAATACAGCCTTTTTGCATCTATCATTTTATTCATATTTTATTTTAAATTCACATTTTTTGTCAAATTTGATTCCAATGTCAATTATCCCAAACCAGTAGAATGTAAATATATATATGTATGTCATATTTAGGGGCATACACACAATTCTTTACTGGAAAATTTAGATATGTTAAAAGTTAAGTATTGAATGGGTCATTGTGTTAGAGCTGTACTGACGTGCAGGTACCTGGACACGACGAGTGGGAGAATCAGCATCTTCAGCATCCTCATTAGTAGCTCACCAGGAAACTGAAAGTACTTCACCTCCTGTCAGGGTAAAAAGGAGAGAAATAATGGTCACAGGTAATTTTAGCAAGTCTATCAGACAGAGTTTTGAAAAGGACCCTGTTACTTAAAAATAAATAATGAACAGAAGCAGGGCATGACAGTGACACATAATGAATTATCTTTTGAAGAGTTTAGATGTCATGGACAGAAATGAGACTCTGGACAATTTTCCTATTTTTCTTCTTTGCATAAAAATGGGTACACGTTTAATCTGCATTGTATCAGAATCAGACTCAGAAAGACTTTATTTATCCCCAAGGGGCTAATTCAGAAATTGTAAACACGTAAAGTATTGTATTAGCTTCCCATTGTGAATGGAATATTTAAAGTAATCAGTTTACCTTTTATTTTATTTAAAACCACACACACATCATTTAAATCGTACCTCCATCTCACCCTATCCCTTGCATTCTCTGTCACACCAACTCCCTTAATGTCATCCTTCACTACATCTGTATATCTTTTCTGTGGTGTTGCTCTTTGTCTGCTGCCTTGCAGTTTCATCTTCAGCCTTCTTCCTCTGCACCGTCTCCAAACTTTCTTAGCCTTGTGTCTCTAAATTTCTCTCAAAACCCTCATCCTCAGCTTTCCTTCCTTATGTTCTCCTTTCTAATCCTGTCCCTGCTGGTCACTCCCAACAAAATTCTTAATATTCACCATCATAAAGCAAAAAAAACAAAACATATCCAGTACAAGCTATTATAAAAATGTGAGGCTGCATTACATTTAAATATTCTAGATTTACTAGTACAGAAAATCTTTTTCTTCATCACTGTCCTTTTCACACCTCTGCACAGTTAAGAAACAAAATATCATAAGACTTGTAGAAATAGAAAACAAATCTGAAAGATTTTTGTCCTTACACTGAGTTTAACAAGCATATCATTTGAAATTTAGATTTTTACAGCAGTGTGGATTTTGAGAAAAAAAGTGATAATCTCATCTAAAGGATGGATGTAATAACCTTAGATGAGAGCTGGTTGCAGCAGCATAACAGTGGTTTACAGTATCAAGTAGCAACTTTATTTAAAAGTGGTTTGTTTCTTTAGAATTGTAGCGATATATACTATTCAACAGTAAATGAACAGTATGTGCCCCAGAGCCCAAGCTTGAGCATCATTTAGAGACTCAAATCTCAAAAGAAGGGAAACAAATACAGCAATCATGGATCACCAAAAAACACAAGTGTTCTATTTCCGAATCCTATCAAGGAGCAGGTGTATGCTGGGTGAATTTCACTCCGCTTGGTGCAGCACACTTACAATGAGCACAAAGAATGAGAGAAACTTGTATAAAAGAAGAATGGAGGCGAACTGGTCAAAGTGGTTTTTCCTTCCTGCTGTCAGCAGGTGAAGCAGTATGTTGAGAGCCACCACGTTATCTACAACAGGGGTGCCCAATCCTAGTCCTGGAGAGCTATCAACCTGTAGCTTCTACAGCTGAATCAAATGGTTTGATTACCTCTTCAGCATGCCATCAAGTTTGGCAAAAGCCTAATAACAAGTCATTCATTTGATTCAGGTGTGTCAGAACAAGGATGCATCTAAAAGCTGCAGGACGGTAGCTCTCGAGGACTGGGATTGGGCACCCCTGATCTATTATCTTTAGTTACAGTAGTTAGCTAAAAGTGAAGGCTGTAACAAATGTGATCATTTCATAGAGGTTGTAACTGAAAACCAAGAATTGTGAATATTTTCTCCCTTCCTTAGACTTTAAACCAGGGTTAGCGCCAGACCATATGAAGTCAATGGGTGGCTCAAGTCACACTATGCACAATTATAACCATGCATGCATAGTATACCCATAAAATAATGTCGCCACACTTTTAAAAAGTCTAAGAGTAGCTGTGTTAGATTGCAAAGGCAAAGCAGGAAACAAACAGGAGAATAATTTTTCTCAGAAGTGGATCAATGAGCTCGCGGGATAATTGTGAACACAGAATCTCCTCAGCATATTTCAACTTTTTTTGTACTTTTTGAGTAGGTCCATGCTTTAAAAGTAGCTGTACAAACTAATGAATGAGGTATATTTGGTTTCAAACAGACATTAGAGGTATTGCCTGCAGTCTGACCTACATAGGCTCCAGTCTGTGTCTTCCTCAGTTATGCTGGTTACCAGGACTGCTGCTGAAGCACTAAAGTTTTAAGTGAAAAACTTGCAGGGCTATGACTTTCTAATAATATGGGCGTTTAAGGTTTTCATTAACAAACTATATGAATGTAATGTAACTGTTTTTGGATCCTGGATCATCCGCCCAAGTCTACATAGAGCGAGGTGCTCTGTGAGAACCAGGGGCAGATCGATGACTGCGATCTTGCTAACAATTTCTCTGTCACTGAGAGGGGAGACTCAATCAGTGGAAAACAATACACAGGGTGAATTAACAAATTATTAAAAGGGTTTAAAAAGCAAAGAAAAACTTGAATTTTATGATAACAAAAGATATTTTTCATCCACACTTTGATATTGACTTTAGCCTTGAAATTATGTCCCTGGCTGTAGCAAAAGCTGTGATGTTTGAGTTTTATAATTTCAGCAAACAAAGTCGGTGATTAGTATTTTATCAAGGTTGCAAATCCCACAAAGCCCTAGATCTTCTATTCATTTCAGTTGCATATATAGATTTTTCCCCCTAACTGGCAGATTATTATAATATACTGGAACAACTCTAAGTTCATGACCTGCAATAAATTGATTGGGAGTACCAATATATCTCATGAATGGAAAAGTTAACGTAAAAGTGGTCCAGAAAAAGAAAAATCTCACTGTTACCTTTCAATGATGTTACATTTCTTTGATGTTTAGTTGAGAAGTTATTAAGCATTAAACAGAGATTTGTTAAATCAGGTGAAAAAAAACATCTGCAGCAGAGCGTGCTAACACACATGGACAGAGTATTAACATGGATGACATACCAGCTTTGACCTATAAAAACTTACATTTTCTGCCTTTTAATGCACATGTTCACATTTCATTTTATTCAGAAATTACACTAGTTGGTCAATTGCATATACAACAAACATGACCTTTGTTGTCCGCTATTTTTTGAATTTACATTTCCTTGTTGATTGTAGCCTCCCTTGTGTTTCTCCATGTTCTGTCGTGTATTAGTTTTGTCTGTTTCAATGCTTTCAGATTGTTTTTTGTAAGTTTTCAGTCTCTTGTACTTTCCCTTTATTTCACTTAAGCATGCCTTTCATTTCAGTTTTGTATTGCTGCCACATGTCTCCACTCTACCATATTTACTTTCAATGTGTTCTCTAGATGAATACAAGAGTGCCTTGATATATTCTTGCTCTTTGGTGTGCCTAGCTCACAAAAAATTTAAAACCTGTACTGTAATGGACCCAGCAGTGCAGTACATACATGAGTGGAGATTTTCCTGGCGTGTTTCTTAATGATAACAATGGATGCACTCATAAAGAAAATACACTGAAAAGCAGTAAGATTGTGTTTGCTTTATATTTTTATAGGACTTATACATCTCTTAATGTCATTCATCCATTCAATCCAGAAAGTACCCTACTCATTATAGGGCTGGCAACAAGAAAGATCAAATGAAACATTTAATCTATTATTAGACTTAATTGGCTTCTCTAAAAAATGAACCCACTCACCACTTTAACCACACTCTGGATCTTGTTCTGACATGTGACATAGAAACTGAACATTTAAACAGTGTTCCCTGAAAACCCTCTTTTGTCTGAGTACTTCTTAATAACATTTACATTTACAATAATAGATTACACAGTAGTGGGAAATACATTTCATTACCACAGATGTCTCTCTAAAAGTGTGGTAACTACATTTAAGGATATTTATCCTCCACTTATCGTGTCTTGTGCCAACACAGTGCAGAGCTGCCACTTAAACTACTCCCACAGAGGTCAATTATGTTGTTAATAGTGTTACACTGCCATTGTACATGACTCTGGAAACTGTGGCACGTCTGAAAAAGAAAGCCTCAATTCACAAGTACTTGACTTCCTGATACTTTATAAGTGATAACCCAAAAGTTAGAGAAACAATCGCATCTCATTTTTAAAAGAGTTTAACCTGGAAAAATAGTTTATTGCTCTATATTAAAGCCCTCTTAAAAGGCAAGGACATCTTACTTTTCATTAAGGAAGAAAATAAGAGCAACCCCAGTATTCCTTGAACTTTAACTAGTACTGAGCTCATAAATTTCTTCACAAATAAAAATGTAACCAATATTAATGGGCTGCATATCAAAAATCTTTAAGGTTTCTTTAATTAAACCACCACTTAGTTTATTATAGGTCAATCTCCATCCTTCCTTTTAACTTCAAAGAGAGAAAAGGTAGTTGTAAATTTGTGTCTAATCAAAGACACTTGTATTTCAAAAAGGGATAATTTTTTATCTGTCACAAAATAAACACCTACTGTACGATGGGGGGAAAGTGGAGTTCATCTGACTATTGCACAGTTTTATGGAAAGAAATCCCTTCCGATTGACTTTAAGAAACTCCCAAAGCAACATCACTGCGAGTAAAGTAGACCTTGTTGTTCATTCCACTCACAGACTTCTATTACTCAGTAGAGACTTGTGTAGGTGGAAGCAATATTTCAACAGGAAAAGAGGTGAGAGACGTGGCTAAGTGCAGAGAGGTAAATCTAATATGCAAGTTCTGGGGGGACAGTTTGTCTGCAGATCCCGTGGGTTTTTTGTGTGTTTGTGAGTCCACCAGGCTTAACGCTGGACTCTGTCCAGTGCAACAGTGGACAGCTGTTCTCTATCAGCCGTGCTGTTTCCATCCCATGCAGCCAGAGCTCATATCTCCACCCTGTCAAAATGAAGCTGGCAGTGGATCAGTTGCTTGACAAAGCGTATTTCCTCTGTGAGAGGAAGCCATTTTATTTACTTAATCATTTTAGTTTCTGCCATATATTGCTTAGGCATCTATCCCTCTGTTGTCAGCAAAGGTGATTTCCTGTTTTTCCTAAAAGCCACTGACATAAAGGACAACTGCTCCAATGCCTTATATGTATGTATTGATGTGTAGCGCTAATGTTAAATTCAAAGTGTACAAAGAACATGCTGTACTTCTAAACGTTTGTCACATTGGATGGAGGAAGTAGCTGCAGTGTCATGTAGCCAGCACCCCCAGGAAACGGGGGCGGGTTCTTTAGTATAAAGCGCAGACAATGCTGTATTTCCTTTGAGATCTGCTAGTCACCCTCACTAGACACATCTCACGTTCGAACGTTTAGGCTCAAAGTGTTATATGTTATGAAATGGAATAAAGTGATTGTTGATTGAGCATTATACACCGAGTGTTGTTCTTCCTTCAGCCCAAAGATCAAAGAATTGGGGTATTTAACACCTCCCAGGTTGTCTCTGCAGCCACACTGCAGTTTAAAAGCTCTGAACCAGGAGCCAGTGTCCCATGATCATGCAATTTCAAAAATAATTACCCTTCATGCATCAGAATATAAAGCTCAATTCAATATGTGCTACACAAAACCTTACATAAAAGTATGTTTTTTTTATTATCTTCTCATCTTATCTCATTCATAGAGGGTGGGTTTATCTTTTGTTAAATTAATTAGTTAATTTCCTTCATTAATGATGTGGGTGTTATAACATTTTCACATAGTTAAAATAAGATTAGGTGAACAAGGTGTGTCATTTATTTATTTTGATGTTAAACATGTGACCGAGGCTTCAGTTTTTTTAAGTTGGAAAATGCAAATGGTAATTGTAAAAAGCGAGTCCTTAGAGGAGCTGTACTGGATTCAAAACCACTGGATGTATAGAGCATGTGCACAACAGAGGATCTATGTTTAATCTAAGTTTACTGTGTATAATCTGGATTTTCTTTTGGCTTTTAAGCGCTGTCTGTTAGATTGTCAATACTTTCACCGTTGTCTTGTTCGCCTCATGTTTCCAGTGTCCACTTAGTAATCTGTTTATAACAATCCTCTTTTCCATTAGTCAAAGCATCTGTTATGTTCCTGTGAAGTCTCATGTTGCTTGCTCCTGATCTTTCTGCGTAACTGTTTTAAAAACTAATTTTATATAATATAAATATATAATTATTACTGTATAAATAATTCATGAATTCAAATCAAAATTAATTTTTGAAAACATGGCACCTAATCACTAACGTAATAATAACATTCACTCTGTAGCGTGCACTCTGTAAACCATATGTGAGGTTGGAGTGCTATTATTCAAGGCCCTTTAAGTTTATGTAAGTCCATAAATTCAAATGACAACCATTATAGTAAGGTATCGCTCAGTTTGAATGGTATTTGGTAGTCAGAAAACAAATGATTAAGTTCAGGTACAAATAGAAGTGTCAGCTTAGAAAAACTGCATAAACTCAATCTGTGGGTGTGATAATAGCTGACAAAATTTGCTGGAAATGTCACATTAAACACATTCTAGTTAAATTCTCTGAAAGTATTTCAGTCTTTTCTAAAGAAAAGCATGTGAGAAATCAGTTACTGTTCTCTGTTCTCTACCTTATTTTGACAACTGTGTGGAGATGGACTTATTTTTATTATATTTGTATTTACATGTTCAAAATGCAATGAGTCCATTCACTTGTCTGTCCACCCATTCGTTATCTTCAACTCATCTGAAATTGAATGTGTACGGGACCTTGTTACACTTGTGACCTAAACCAGCCAAACGTAACTTCCTCAATCAGCAGTGCTTTTCATTTTTAATACAGACACAATCGCAGTGTAGACAATTTTCTTCCCTGCAAAGCTTAAGTTTACTATTTTACTTTTATGTTGTTTTGTTTACAAATGAAATGAAAGTTAGCAAGCATTAAGTTGTGAAGACTGTCTTTTGTGTTAATTGTTGGATGTTATACTTTTTGAGATTCACAAAAAAATCTAGAAGAGCTGTGGCGGTGCACATTTTCACAGAGAGGCTGAAAACAGGGCAGTGGCACCAAGATAAACAGATGCAGTGGCTTTAAAAACAGTCAGTGTCCTGAACTAATCCCACTAGAAATATTTGGGATGATACAAGGACAACATTTTACAGGAATTATTTATATTGGGACACAAACTGACGGAAATACACAGGCTCCAGTACTTCGCTGGAGTGATATGAGTCCCTAGTTCCCCTAGCAATATGATTGTGTTAGTGAGTTATCCTTGGTCCAGACTCATCACCACCTAATTCCCTAATCATGACCAGATCCAAAGTTCTTTATATTACAAGCATTAAAAAAGCAACACAACTTGATATGTTACCAAGTCGGAAACTAAACACATACCATATTAACGTCTTATTTGAGCAAAGCAGCACTTCTTTGGTTATCTGGGGAGTAGGGGTACAAGTCAGACTCCCAAATATAACTTAGATTGAGCAAGTCTTTGCAGACATTGTTAGATAAGAGTTTGAGTAAAGAATAATAATTATGAGGTAATTGAATCCCACGGGGAATTCGTAATTACCCCTGTTTTTAGAGTTCGGTTTATTTTTGACAAAGTCGGTCTTAATGATCTGTAAAACGCATTAGCCAGATTGAAATTCATCATAGTTCAGTAATTCATGTCATTTAAAAATATTTGGAGGAATAAAGGTCTGAAAACATTTTTAAACTACCTTTAACTTTATCCAAATCACAACTATTAAAAAGAGTAATAAATGGCACTGAAATATTTTCAAATATTTTCACTGAAGGGGATTATTACTGAAAGAGGACAGGAGTCAAGGCATCTGAGTCTAGTGTGGAAGTGCAACTGAATCCCCTATTATAGCATTTATGAATTTATAATTATAAAGAGCAGTATGTTTTTCACTTTGTTTTTGTTGTTGTTTTTCACTTTATCGCTGCTTTCAGCATCTGAGGTTTGCGATTTAAAGTCAACTGACTGACACAAAATCAACACTGCTGTGCTGTCTGAGTCATCAATCATGCTGTGTCCCAACCTCTAAATGCAACTTCACCATGCAGTCTGTTCATAATAATAACTGGTCATAGATTTGCAACTGTGGCATTGCTGTTTTTTTTCTCCTGATGTTGATATGGTGCCATTGCTTGTCATTTTGTCAAACCAAAAGTCTTTTTCAGTAAAGTATCTTACTACACTGATGGCACACTTCAAGAGGTCCCTGCATTTTTTTTGCATGAGAGTAAACAGTTTCTGTTTGGTGTGTTTTGAACTGAGGTGAAAAGTGCTACACAGTGTGATGTTTGAAAAGGCCTTAAAATAAGCACTAAAAAAAAAAAAAATCAAATTTATAAAAATTTCAACTCTTTGTGTATTTCATGTTAACATTCCCCTGCAACACTTTGGATCAACTGGAGGTTTTTCACAGAACTAAAGGGACATTTAAATTAGTCCAACTTTGAGGCAAAAATTCTATGAACTACAGATGTGTCATAAATACAAAGATGAGTAACAAAAAAAACTGTTACCACGAGAAAGTCCCTGTGATGTTACCTTTGGAATGAAAACTCAATGATTTATTCTTTATGTCTATTTTTTTTAATAGGTAAACTGGGAGCTTGTTTATATAGTACATGCAGACAGTGTGTAGCAATTGATAAACAATAGTTAACTATATATTTTAATTCCCTTACTTGAGTTGTATGAATCTGAGACAGATCGCTGACTTCAAGGACCGAAGAGGGAAAAATCTTCCTTTTTATTCTTTGTTTCTGACATTCCTGCATTGTGAGTTATGTTCAGTGCAAACAGTCTCGCTGGCTGCCGAAGTCCTTTCATTCATTTTCAGATGCTCATCTGGGTGTCGGTCGCACAGGCAGCAGTCTTAGCCAAACCCTCCCTCTCCATGCTTACCTCTTCCAGCACTTCTAAGGAGAGACTGAGAGATTGCCAAACCAGTGGAGAGATGCAATTTCTCCAGCATCCTGTGTCTGAGCTTAGCCTAAACTAAGCCGTCCTGAATAACCAGGTTCCTGACTCTATAATGCTTTGTACACTTCTTGTATCTGCAATTTTATTCTTTTGGTCTCGATTCATGCCAACAGTTTTAAACAACAAAACACAACAAAAAAACTAACTCTGAGAGAGGATGCACCTAACATCCAAAACACCAAGCAGGGGGAGGAGGGCAAAACTAGAAAGTAGTTTTTGGAAGGACACATTTTCATAAATAATACAAGCTTCCTTAAATATAAATGCTCAAGAATTTTTCATTCAGAATAACTATATGGTTACTGGACACGATTGCATTGTTGATATAATTTTTAACTTTTAAGGCCATGTGTGTACACGTGGGTGTGTGTGCGCGCGTGTGTGGCAAAATGTCCGTTTGTTCTTGTTGTATTTCTTTTTTGGAGCAGAAGAATTGGATAGCTACTGTTAATTTTTTCCACATTTACTCACAAAACATAAATTTTTTTGCAGATGTGTGTGCTCTGACCCATTGATAAGTAAGGGTGGTGTCGGGGGAGATGTACAAACAGTGGACTGAGGGTCTGCAGGGCGAAGCGGGTGCATAATGATAGCTAAAGCGCTTTTCTGTTAAGCAGAGAGAGCTTAGTTTGCTGTGTAAGAGCAGGATTAGCACTTGCATACGACCAGCAGAGAAGGACTGTTGCAGCTCTGCTCATCTTGCACTCAGGCATTAAGAGTCAATGTGTGTATGCCTGCATGTGTGTGTGCATGCAGTTGACTGGGCAGTGCTGTTTGACACGTTTCACTAACTGTGACACAATGGAGCATTAGAGTACAATAAATAGTGAGAGAATACATAGTGAGAGAAAAAAATTGTTATAGTATATAGTTATATCACTGCAAAAATTCAAAATCTTACCAAGTATATTTATCTCATTTCTAGTCAAAATATCTCATTAACCTTAAAATAAGACACATTTAGCTACAAAGTAGCATTTCAGTGAGAAATAGGAACTTGTTTTTAGACAGTGCATCTTAAAACTGGAAAAATTTTACTTGTTCCATTGGCAGATTTTTGCACTTATTTCAAGCCAAAAATATATTGTATTAAAATGCAGTAAATTGATTTTTTGAGATTAGGTTCATTTTCATGCCAAAGAAGGATTTTGCAATTAATCTGATCACTCTTCATAACATTCTGGAGTATATGGAAATTGCTATCGTAAAAACTGAAGCAGCAAACTTTGTGAAAACCAATATTTGTGACATTCTTAAAACTTTTGGCCACGACTGTACTAAAAATTACACTGCATATTTTATAAAGTGTAAGTGTGTGTGTGTGTAAGCTGGTATGGGATTGGAAGGTTTCCTTTACAAAATGTGAGATTAAGTTTGAAAGATGTAGGTGTGCTGGAAGGTATAAAAAGAGGCATTATTGGCTGGATAACTAAAAATATAGATTCCAGAATCTGTAGAGCTTTCTTCCTGCGTCATACTGTGTATTTACTTCCTGCCTTCTCGCCCTGCTGTCATCAGTTCCATCTGTTCCTATTATTACTGTGGTTTGGTCCTGTTTCTCTCTCATTGTTTGTCTTATTTACATTTCACTCTTCCCCTTGTTTACCCTCAGCCTCTGGTCCAGCACTTTCAATTGCGATGTGATTGCACAGGTTCCCTGGTTGAAGGTGACTTGAAGGCTTGCAAATAGTTACAAATTCTAATTTAATCTATTGCACTTGCAGAAAGATAACCAGCGAATTGCAGCCAATCAGAATTAGTATTTACTGTAGACATAACTCATCTTCACTGTCTCTTTGCAAAAGGGGATTCAATAGGTTGCTCTGAATGTAAACAGTTAATGTGGTGTTCTTTATAGTGGTTTTTTTCTGTATGTGGAGGATAACAGATTTGCAGTAGACTTGCAATAGATTTATCACACTTAATCACACAAAAGAGTAGGGATGGATACCGATATCCGGTGCCCTAACATAAACGGTAGTAACCAGACCGAAAAGCAACGCACATTTCGGTGCTTTATTTCGGTACTATTTTTTTTTTCCTTTTTTTTTTTTTCCTATTTTTTTCCTGAGATGTCATAGACTTTGGATTCTAGCCAATCATTTTACCTTTCCAAGGATAGTAGGCAGGCCGAGGTACGTACATTCTTTTCGAGCAGAGCTACAGATTAAAAATGCCCAAGGCGAAGCGGTCAAAAGTCTGGCTGTACTTCACAGCAAAAGATGCAAACTCAGCAGCCTGCAACAAGTGCTTTAAGGTGATACTGTGCAAAGGAGCTAACACCTCGAATCTGATGAAACAGCTGGCGATGCGTAGAGTTTCTTTAAAAGCCGAGAAATGTCCATATATGATAGCTTGCTGCAAGACCTCACACCGAGCACATCTACTGCGTGTGTGGTGCCTGTTATTGGACCTGGTGTTAGCAACATCATGAGTAGCTTAATGTTGTTCACGTGTAATTTACATTCAGTAGGCTAACCATGTTATTAAATTAATGCATGTAAGGTGAACTAGCAAACGCCGTCATACATGCGGCTGTCTTCTTGTTTGACGGCAGATGCTCCCTTCATCCTGGCCAAAAAGGCTAAAATGACCAAAGGAAATTGGCAAGAGTGATACCATATATGCCCTATAGCTGCAGAAAAGGCTAACATTGTTATCTTTTTATTTAAAAAAA
>VUQR01002413.1:9069-51719 GCA_015108515.1 Hemichromis elongatus
TTTGAATAAAAATGAACTTGACACCTCTGTTTTATTTAATACAAATTCGTTTTTATGTAAAAAAAAAAAAAAAAAGACATAAGAGGAAAGAGAGCTGGACGGACTGTTTCATGGCAGCGGTGCAACCTGTACAGCTGGAGATGTTCCCTTTGTGCTCCGAGATGCGCAGTAATGCACTTGATTGACTTAATGTAACAAGTTTGACTCAAGTGGCTACATTTTCCCTCCTCGGGGTAATTCCTCCTGAGTTGTAGCTTTAAAATCTGTATTGAGGCTGCGGTAATTGGCTTCGAGCAGGAGTTAGGCTGACAACGGCTCTGCTGCTATGCACCTCACAGTCGAGGTGTTGCCACGCTCACACACACACACACACACACGTTTGGGCACTAGCGGCCAATCTTAATAAAAGAAATGACATGGAGGTGGAGGAGGGAGGGTGGAAGATGCGGTCTCGCAGATGTTGCTACGGTAACAGCGGTGAGCAAGGTCTGGGAAGCTGCAAGGCAGCAAGTTAGAATGGAGAAGTGAGGGAGACGACAGTCGGCGCATTCAAATGCGTCCTCGCTCTCTCCCCGTTGATCCCGTGTCATACCCAATTACCACTGCAGCGAGGGGAAGGTGGGGGTGTGGGGGATGTACAGAGCATACGGGAGGAGAAAGCGGAGCGTTCAGGGGGCTGCTTGAACCTTTCACAATTTAAGAGATGCTGCACGTGCTCGTGCAGAGGTAAACACCCACGCCTGTTGTTACATGTTTACAAGGTGGGGGGGGGGAACTGTGTGCTAATGTTGAAATATAGAAGCATGTAGACTGCAAATGTATCTTTCTGATGGCAGTCCACCATGAAATATCACACCTGAAATGATGTAGCCAGGCCTGACTTATTTAAATGTAAATACACTGTTAACTTTAGCTTTCGAATATTAGATAATAATCAAGGATGGACTAGAACAATAACTCTAATATCGAGCCCCCGGCCCTTCTGATCAATATCTGTGGATGTAACGAGTATCAGGCTACTTCTAAATGTGTCCACTGTGCTCTTCTTTAGTTATCCAGATGTGCAAAATGTGCTTTGACTCTAAGCGTGGCTTCGAAAACTCACTGAGTCAGCTGAACACAGCACAAGGCCACATAGACAAAACGAAGCACTTTTTGACACAAGAACGAGAAGTGCAAGGCGTTGTCCAAATGTCAGAGGTATCAAAAGTAATAAAAGACTAATTACACACAGTCACTGAAATGCAGTCTTAGCTACAGTTGTCAACTTCTGGAAGAAACTGTAGTTCCTCAAACGGCCACTGGGCACTGGATCCAAACGTCACGTCACACAGAGTTGCATATTAAAAAGCACAGCTTGTTTTATTCTCTAGAGCTAATGTCTCCCTTTATGACAAATGGATGGGGTTCTCTATTTTCTTTTTATAGCTGACCTGCTGAACTTGTATTAAAGCGATGCAAATTAAAGATGAGACCACTCTGAGGGGCAGGTGGGTACACTCTAAAATATTTTCTAACCTAAGCTCACTAAGCTCATTAGATAGCCAGTGGTAGATTTGGCTGTACCTTCTAATCCAAATGTATGAGCAAAAGCAAAAAAAAAAGAAATTGATCCCCAAAATGTCAAACTCGAGGCTTGGAAGTGACGTCATCAGCTGGTTTGTGAGCCGCTGTCTGTGGTCCAGAGTTAGAATCACGTCTGATCCTCATCCTGAGAGGTCAGTCAGCTTTTCGCCATTTCTTTAGTATTGCTGGTCATGATGCTGGCTCATCACTGAACACGATGACCGTGTGGTAATAACGCTGTCCTAAAGCCCTTAGGGTTTGAGTTTATGACGCACTTACGTGGTGTCATGTATTAAATGAGCACTCAGCAGGCAGAGCAGGTCTGATCTAACACTCCTCTTCGCCACAGTTCTCGTGAACCGTTCTTGCACAAGATACAAAAACCCAGTTTCTCTCTCGGTAGTGAAACTGATGAGCAAATGATCATTATGATTTCTCGTGGAAATTCAATATGAGCGATGAGTTAAAACAAGGAAATAAAATACTTCAAGGACTGTTTGTTAGCGTTCCTAACTCATTAAATACTTTGATATAAAGTAGTGGATTATAGATCATGTGTGAAAGACCTACTTTCTCACCGCTGCCTTGTTCAAACACATTTGGACGGACGTTTTGGATTCGAGACTGTCATTTTCAAATTTCTTTTTCTGGTCTTTTTGCCCATTTGAAATGCATGCCACCTCCACCAAACTCCATCCAACTGACCCGCACTCACAACCCCCCACCACATACATTTACACACACACACACACACACTGATGCCACACCTGCCACAAGGGAAATCAATGAGTCTTTCTGCTATCTCTTCTCTCCATCAGATTAACAGAAACACTGACATCTATTAGCCCAACACTCCATCTGTTCAGCTGTGTATGTGTGTGTGTTTCTTCTGCAGAGGCCTTCCCCCACTACATTGCTCCTCCGATTAAATGCTTCCACTCCTCTAATGCCATTAAAAGGATGAGGAAAGGTGGATGAGAGAGAAGCAGCAAAACGGGACAGGGGGAGAATGGTCTGCTTAACCTCCGCCGTCCGACGGAGCAAGCAAACGTTTAGTGAGAGAATGATTTAATCCCCCTGTAGTAGCCCGGATTAATCCTCCGATTTATCACTGCCTCGCTCTTTTCTCTGGGCCTCGCTTTCATTTTCTCTCCCCTCTCTTCATCCCCTCTTTCTTCCTCTGTAATGCGTCTGGTTCTGAGTGGCTTAATGCTGTTTAATGTGGTGACTTCCCTTTATCTGCCCATTGTCATTATTCTCTCTTAGGGACAGAGGGTTGCTATAGTGAGGCTTCCATTGGGTTAAAATGGTACTGACATCAGTTTGTGTGTATTGTGGAGTGCTCAGTGCTGCTCACTGTGAGGCTGAAAGTAGGCAGAGTGCTGCTTGGTGCTGAATGCTTAAACCAACATGTTGCACTCGGTACACTAGCATACTGATTAGCGGGTACTTTCTCTATGTCTATAATCTAAGTTTAGCTTTCCCAAAGCTATTGTGTAACTGAACCCTGAAAGCTGAAAAATGGTTGTGTTTTCAGTGAGCGTGAAACAGAGGTGGACCACATTCCCCTTTTCCAAAAAAACAAATGGAAAATAACTGGGGGGGGGGGAATGAATGTGAGGGTATGCAAAAGTGATCCTGAAATGCTGACGTATAAGTTCTTTATTTTTCTTTGGCTACTTTTTCATTTAGTTTCACTCCAATCCTTTTAACTGGGCACTTTACACTGATACATGAGTCATTCAGTCATAAAAGCAGCATCTGAAACAAGGCATAGATCTATTTTTTTTGGATACACAAAACAGGAACTTAACTTATTTGAAGTTATTTATTGCCATTTCTTTATTTGAATCTACAAGAAGGCATAGATTTCTATTTTTGTAACCAGTGGGGTGGTTTAGGAGCTATTAGCATACAATAGGTCTGTGGCGAGAATAAGGCACAGCGGGACCACAGAACTTGAGCCATATTAATTCAGCACTCACCACAACAAACCCCCAAAACCTGAGTCCCCATGTTTTAACAGGTAGGCGTGATTGCAGATGCCGTGCCGGTGCGTCGGCACGGCATCCGCAAACCACGCCCACCACATACCCCCATCGCCTGATTGAGGCTGGGGAGCCATCCGGCCGAACCTACTCCCCCACCGCGAGCGGGAGAGGCAATCAGCACGGGCAGTTGGCGCCCCCGGGCCCTGGCCAAGCGACGGACAGGTGTGAGTTCAGGTGGCCATCCGCGAATCCAGCGGCGCCGGCGAAGCAGGCTCCGCTGGCACGGGGACACACAAAACGGATGAGACCCTCGCGCGTCTCATCCGTCGCCTCCGGTTGAAGCGGCTCCTCCACCGCTCCCAGCAGGAGCAGCCCTTCACCCGGCTGTTCCTCCTCCGGCAGGTACGGACCCTCGCGCACCTCGTCCACCATCTCCAGCTGCTGAGGTGGCCCACAAAGCTCCTCCAACGCTTTCTCACCGTCAGGATACCCCGGCGAGGTCACCCAGGCATGGAGCAGCGCCGCCAGCTCCGCCATCCTGCCCAAGTGGCGTTCGCTCTCCTTCCGGAGCCCTTCCTGTTGGCGGCGCACCTCCACCGCCTGCTACCGCTATTTCGGCCAACCTCTGGGCCAGCTCCTCCCTCTGGCTCGGTTGTAGGCCCGCCGTGCCGCTTCCTGGGTTTTGGCACCAATGTGGTGAGAATAAGGCACAGCGGGACCACAGCGCTTGAGTTTGAGCCATATTTATTCAGCACTTCTCACCACAACAAACCCCCAAGCGCTGAGTCCTTGTGTTTTTAACAGGCGGGTGTAATTGCGGATGCTGTGCAGGTGCGTCCCCACGGCATCCGCAAACCACGCCCACCACAGGGTCAAACTTGGTGTTTTGAGAAAAAAATGGACAAGTGGAGCACAAAAGGGTTGCTGTGGTGGAGGCTCTGCATGGTGCTCCACTTCATCGACTGGTGTTTGGGATTTTGTGAAAACTGATGGAATGATGCTCGCAGAAATGTACCGTCAGGTTTTGATCAACCATGAAATACCATCTGAAAAGTTTCTCACAGACCAAGGCTTCATTTTTCACAATGGCAATGATTCCAAACACACTTCCTATGCAGTAAAAGCATACCTAGGCAGAAAAACACACAATGGTGCTCTATGAATCATAGATTGGCCTCCCCAGGGCCCGGACCTCAACATTATTAAAGTAGCGTGGGATCATCTCGACAGAGAACTTAACGTAAGACAAACAAGATCCAAAGAAGAGCTTTGAATGTCTTTCAAGAAAAAAATAAATATTTAAAAGTTTAATAAGTTAAGTAAGCTAATATCTGTAATATAATGGGTCTGCAAATGTATAAGTCCACATGTGAACATAAACACATGCGCAAATGGGGATTTAAATGTGGAGCCTGACAATAAAGGCGAATTATGCAGCACTCCTGTAGACCCACAGGAGCATCAGGGACAGATGTGACAGTTCGGTTTGACCTGTAATTGTAGTTCCTGGGCAGAGCAATTTTTGGAAATCCCAAAACATCTGTGACATGCCTCATTCCCTCCAGGGCTGTCCGAATCTGATCAGGGGGGCATCCCAGACAGCCAGACAGACAGAGGAACGAGTGGATACTGATCATCAGTCTACCATTCTTGTTAAATTTTAACAAACTGACTACCGCACAGCTGCTGTCAAAATATTTGCTCTCACAGCCACTGTCAGGTGGTTTCCATTAAATGGCATCCTCCTTGTTAGGCAGTTTGGACCTGCTGCCTCCTTATTAAATGCAGTTTTTAGATAGAAAAGAAAATGGGCACAATGACACATGTACCATCCTCCAGCCTTGTTAAAGCGGGACAAATCTCTTCCTGTCGGGCATTCCTGGATATAGGAATAGACCACTGCAGCCTAACAGGCCCTCTCATTTCAGTGTAAGCGTTTCAACCGACACTCTTCATTAAATTCATTAAGAGGAGCACAGATTTTACGATGTCACTCTGAAGACTGCTATTGTAAAATTGTTGAGGAAATTTT
This sequence comes from Hemichromis elongatus, assembly GCA_015108515.1. Classification (NCBI taxonomy): domain Eukaryota; kingdom Metazoa; phylum Chordata; class Actinopteri; order Cichliformes; family Cichlidae; genus Hemichromis; species Hemichromis elongatus. Next base: position 14,659 of record VUQR01002413.1, read on the forward strand.
AATAATTTCTGGTGTTAACAATGGAATGAAAGCAGTGCTTATCCCGTTCTGCTTGTTTATTCAATAGCAGCAGTGAAAAGTGAAGCACACGATAATGAAGACAATGAGGAGACGCTGGTCGGTTGTTAGCTGTCCAGTCTGAATTTAATAGCTACATTATGCTGCAGTTCACACATTTAAGTAACATATGCATTGGCAAGTGTATGTTGCATCCTGTAGCAAAGCAGCGTGTCGGGCCTGTGCTCTATCGCAGGTCATCAAGCAGACACCGGAGCAGGGGAGATAATTTAATGGCTGTTTTTGAGATTTCATCTATTGCTTTTGTTTGTTTTGTACCTTTCTAATGGCATGTAATTGTCATTCAAGATAATAGCCACAGTGCTGAGGAAATGCATATTTATATATATATTTTTTTGTAGTTGTTTAAAATGTGCCACAGGTTGCAAGAGTGTGGCAGGAAGAAGATGTTGTTTTAATGACCTCCCAAATAGTCCAAGACTATTTGTGCATCCACTGGTTGCAGAGAAACATCATCATTTATCTGTATTTTGCCTATCAAAGTAAATTTCTTACTGTGTAGTATGAGGTATGTGACGTAAACCTCCGTCATTAAAACGCGTATTTCCCATTAGGAGGTGAAATTGGTGGCAAAAGGGTTGTGATTGCTTTGGTCTCTACCAGATTTCCACAGTCGGTGGCAGCTTGCGTAGAAGACTTTGACTTGTCTGCAAACACTAGCTAACTAAGCCAGTACAACAGGATTACGCAATCTATAAATTACAAGCAGAGAATATGATGTGAAGAGCACACATTTCAATGTTTGTCACCAATAAATACTGTTAACTTAATAGTTCCTCACTCTCCTTTTGTGGTATAGGAAAAATATAGATTTTTATTCTATAAATGCAAAAAAATAATCAATCAAAACTGGCTTCTCGGGTCATTTTCGGTGCTGTAGATTCCTCTGACGGCCTGTTAAAAACATTTTATACATGCCCCCGCTAACCTTTAGTGGAACTTAAAAAAAAAAAAAACCCCAGCAAAGTCATGCCTTTCTACTGAAGGCAACACATGTGAAAAGGTGCAATTTTTATTTTCAAGGCGTTCCATTGTGTCTAGCGGCACTTTGCGAGCAAATCACAAGGAGGTTTTCGGTGCAGCGTTATATACATGTTTGAGATCAAATTGACGGAGAGCCCCTCAAACACATTAAAATAATACACATTAGCTCCCAAAAGGTTACCAACTGGTCTCTATTCCCGTGTGACTGGGGCCATCACTTCTAGACTAAATATTACATTTTAGTGAATGCAAGAAGTCTGCAATGAGTCCATATTTAAGCAATAATGCAGTCTGTTTCATTGGCAGCTGATACCGTTTTAAAAATAGCAAATTTTAGGCCAATTTAACAGTAAATGCAGCAGTACTTGCAGAGCACTTTTCTATATCAAGCACACACCCTTTTTTATTAAGCCATATTTATTCACCCTTTATGCAGTGTTTTACATTTTATGCTTACTTTACTGGTAACGCCCGCAATAAAACACCAATGGCTCCACTGAGTTCTGTCACTATCCCAAAAATACTCAAAGATGCTGACTGGTGGAGCCTGGGAGCAAACCACTGACCTTCCAATTAGTGTACAGCCTGCAGTACCTGAGCCGCAGCCAAATGCTGGCCAACATAATCAGCCTTAGGTTTTTAGTGCTAGCTACAAATTGTTATCTAAGTTGCTAAACTAGGATGGAGAGCATAGTAAACATTATACCTTTGCTACAGATTTCACAGAGATAATCAAACGCGAGACCTGAGAAATTGTGATAATGATTGTGTCTACCATGGTGACCCGTGTACACCTCATTATAGAGCCAACTCTTACTTTGTCATTAAACGTGTGTTGGACTGTACATGTGTGAAAGAGACATTCAACGCCTTGTAACCCAAGAAGAAAAACAGGTCATGTTGTAACTATTGCCCACTCTACCTGAACATTAGCAGTGAAAGCCAATATTTTAAATGAAGATAATTCAGTGTTAGTTTTATACAAAGGTCTTGATGTTTGTTAAAGAAATGCAAAGTTTCTCAAGATCACGTTGGAATATTTAAACACTCATTGGGGGAAAGACTGTTAATTAACCTTTTGTTGCTTTTTGTATTTGCACCTTTTTAATGATAGTTGAAACATGAACAGGCAGACACCAAAGCAACCAACTACAGAACTTTTTAGAGAGAGAGGGGGGGGAAAAAAAAAGAAACATATAATTAGCTTATCAAATACCAGGGGAGCTGCATGAGCCAGATGGCAATGAAGTAACAGTGTCTGATGAGTTGGCGTGTTTGGCTAGAGCTTTTGGATGCAGAACGATGCGTGGTGTTGAATTAACAATGTTTGATGAGCCCAGAGCGGCCTATTGTCAAAGAAAACCTCTGATTAAAAACACATGGGAGGTGTTTTTCACTTATGGTGCCTGACTACATCTCGAGCCTCTCTTCATTTGTGTCCCAACTTCAAGCCAAACTATGGTCCAAATGTTAGGACGTATTTTGACTTGGGCATGTTGGGACCTGACTTGCATGACCTTTTATCCTAGCATGACTTTAACCTAAAACAGCGGCAACTTGCAGAGGACGTGACCATTATATTTCTTCTTTGGCTAATCTCCAGAATTGATGGTTTTCTGGAATTGACGTTGGTTTTCAGTTCACCCCACAGATTTTCCCTGGAGTTCAAGCCCAGTCGGTAACATTCACATTGGGCTTCTGAAGGTATAACCTCACTAGAACCGACGAATGTTTTTGGAATATTGTGAATTGGAAGTCAAAGTGATAACCCAGACCCAGTTTACCTGTAAAATTTTACATACATATAACACATATATTTCTTTCTTCGTGATTCTTACCACTTCGGTGAGAGTCACAATTCCAGCATGCAATATCTTTCTCAAGGTTAACCTGAGTACACAGTTCCTTTAATATGTGCTTTCTCCTATTCTCTCTGCCCTTTCTCCTGTGCACTCTTCACTACAGCACTATCAAATAAAGGCAAAAAATGCCTTCCAAAAGTTCTTTCAACGTGCTGTGAAATGCACGTGTATTGCTTGGTTTGGTTGGATCATTGGACAAAAAGGATTGTTGATCGAGCATTTGGGGACAGGGGGGAGGAAGAACTCTCTCGGATGTGCCAACTTGTGCAACCAGGATGGACAGCCGTTTAGTGCGACCAATTAAGAGGTGACAAAAAAAGAAGGGAACTGCGACAACATGACAAAACAACCAACACAGAAAGAACTAAAAACAGAAGAAAAAAACATGTCAACAATGATTCCGAATGTACAATGAGCCACCTGCCTTCAGTAAAGCACCCTGAGTCCGGCTGAGAGGGACTACCTCAGATGCAATAACAGAAAGGTTCAACACACCTTTACTCACGCTCTGTGACACATGGATTGCTACCAGATCAATAAGAAGATGGCTCTCAACATAAATGAAGGTATAAAACCACTCACATCCTCTCTAAAGAGGCTTTATCAGATTGGTGCAAAGATTTAGTGCCGGTGTTTTTCTGCCCTCCAGATATGCCCAAGGAATTCCTGTTATTTGTTCTCGTGCTTTATGACGCTTGCAGACATATTTTTCGAGGTAAGACAGACAACACAGTCCATATGTTTGGTCCACAGTGTGGAGACAAATGTTTGATTTTAAAAAAAATACACATTGCAAGTTTTCATCATTGAAGAAAAAAACTCCTCGACTTACGAAATGTTAGTGTCAGAGAGGCTCACACTGTGACTCTGTGCCCCTGTCTCCATTGGGAACACCTAATCACGACTCTTAGTTCTTTATCCTTGTGAGCTGCGCTTTTCTAAAGCTGTTCAGACATGCTCCAATAAGTCCTCAATAACTCTCCGGCGGTTTTCGGACGGTGCAAAGTGCAAGAGAAAAAAATAAACCTTGATGGCTTCAGCGATGTTGGATAACACTTTATAGTAAGTCATTCATTCCCTAACTGCGGTCTTGAATGAGAAACAAGGGGGCAGCCTGTGAGGTGGCTCTGTGAACATAAGGTGAAACAGTGAGGACAGGTAGGAAATACGAAGCAGATGTATCATGAAAAAGAAAAAAACACTAATAAGGAAGACCGGACTCAAAATCTCCATTACCGGACAGCTTTCATTATGAAGACAAGGCTCTAAGGTTTGATGTCCGCAGTTTTAATGATGTTACCTTTGATCTTGAAATATGTCTTTAGCTCCTCTTTCCCTTCCTTTTAATGAGAACTCTGTTAAACACGTCTATGTGTAGAAGCCAGAGAGCTAACTCATGCCCCAAGACTCCATGTTGCATGTCACTTACTATTCAACCAGAGCCACTAATGACTAGTTTTATATGATTCCTGGTGTTTTTCAGGCAGTTGAAGGTGGTAGAAAAATATCCCTGATGTCACACCTGTTGCTAATGGCAACCACACAGCTATATTTAATAAGTGTCAACCAAGAGCCTTGACATCTTTAGTTCTTAATGTCTTTTTAAGAAAGTGATGAAGTCAGTGCTGCAGGTAGGCAGAGATGAGGTATTTTCCATGAAGTAGTAGATTTTATCTACTCAACAGATTTGAACAGATTTTTTTTTTTTTTTTTTTGCATTTTGTCTTTTTATTGTAATAAAATTATATTCCTTCACCAAATGCATATTTGGATCCAGGTATGATCCAGAGTTGTAGTCATGTAGAAACCGAGTTACTGCCTTACAGGGCACGTGTCTGTGGGGCGAGCTGCTGTCATATGAATCAGCGGTCCCCAACTTTTTTTGCGCCAGGGACCGGTTTATGTCTGACAATATTTTCACTGACCGGCCTTTAAGGTGTCGCGGATAAATACAACAAAATCAAACCAGTACTGGTCCCCAAAAAAACAAAACGTATTCATAACACACGGGAAAAGACCCAGGGAAACTGAATTAACGACAAAAACAATAAATATTAACTATAAAAACCAACAAAAACCCTGAAAACCACACATTTCACACCTGAACCTCAACTCTCGCGGCCCGGTACCAAACGACTCACATGCCGGTACTGGTCCATTGCCCGGGGGTTGGGGACCGCTGATATAATTAACAAATCTAAGACAAAATATATAAAAGATTATCAGCTTGAAGGAAAAGTCAGCGTCTTTAGATTTCTTAGTAATAACACCTGACTGAATGCTGCAGACGTTTTAACATAGCTGAAATCACCATTACTAAATTGGAACACGACATCAGCAGCGTGTAAACATTATTAATACACAGTTTATCCATTCATCACTGCAGCTGCAGCATAGATTTGTCATTTTTGATGCTCAAAAATGTTCCTTATATTTCAGCTTCCAGCACCACTATCAGTAATGGCTCCTAATTTGTCTTAAAATATGGTAATTTAACGATTAAGATTTGTTTCTTTTTCCCAGAAAGACAGATGAAAGAACTTCTAAATGAGACATAACAGAAACTTCATTCAGCAGTTGAATATTTAAATTCATGGCAGATGGGGATTTATTTAGAGCTGTGATGTTTTAGTCAATCTGTCACTGTTCTTTTCAGCCCTGCTAAGGAATAAAAATAACTCCACCATTAACTATTAAATGCTAGCCACTATCTTTGTTTCCTGGTTGGCGTTCATTGGGGAGGTTTTTTAATTGTTGTTGCTTTTTCTTTTCTTATTTTGTACTTCAAACATCTGCCCTACAAATAGGGTTGATTAGAGGAGTAAAACCAAACTAGGGCTGTAGAAACCAAAACATTTCACTGAGCTGAGATTTAGAATGACATTTGCCATTATATTTATGATCCACTGTGGGAGCCATTCGAGTACAGTAAACTCATTTTCATGTTCAAGAAACCAGTTTGAGATTATCTGAGCTTTGTGTACTCTGAGTTAATACGATCGTACAGCCAACAGGATAAGGGTAAACCGTGGCCATAGAGGGATGGACATGATAAGTAATGATACTTAAAGAGGCGGTGATACCACAAAGGTAGGATGGCTCCATGCTTTTATGTCATTCAAGCAAAATCCTGTCCCTACCGTCTGAATGCTGCAGCAGAAATCAAGACTCATGAGACCAGGCAACATCTTTCCATTCCTTCGTTTCTGTTCCTGTTCTTATCTGATAGGACCCAGTGTGGTCTTCTGCTGATGTAGCTTCAGCATTTAACCTTTGTTTATTCAGAGATGCTCTTCTGCATACTTTGGTTGTAATAAGTGGTTATTTGAGTTACTGTTGCCTTCCTACACTTTCAGCTTAAAGGAGACTAACGGCACCAACAAAGCATCGTCACCATGAGAACTGCTGTTCACTGGATCTTTTCTCTTTTTCAGACCATTCTCTGTAAACCATAAAGATGTCCAAGTGTGAAAGTCCCAGCAGCTCCTGAAGACCTCAGACCAGTTTGTCTGGCACCAAAAGCCACGCTGCATTCAAAGGCACTTAAATTCCTTTTCTTCACCATTCTGATACTCAGTTTGAACTTCAGCATGACTGCATGCCAAAATGCACTGGATCGCTGCCTCGTTATTGGCTGATTAGATATTTGTGTTGATGAGCAGCTGAATGGGTGCGCCTAATAAAGTGGCCATTGGAAAGTTTAAACTCAACTTTAAACTATATAAATCTAGTATAGGCTTTTGTTTCTTAGTAAAACAAAACAGTTTTAAAACATAGCAGACAAAGTACTCATTTTTTAGCATTACAGTTATATAAATGTATTTCTATTTAACAGCTCCATGTGGCTTTTTTAACCTCTGAAAGCTGTTTTTATTGTAGGACAGGAGGAAAAAAAATATTTTTATTCTATATGATAAATTGGTTATCTGGGTCAAATTTAACAAGAGGATGGTAGAATATAGATTCTGCTTACCTGTACCCAAAATATAAATAAATAAAAAATAAAGAATCAATTATTAACAAGGAGCCAGGAGCCAAAACATCTTTTTATTTGCTACCAGCCAGTCTTGTGCTCCCCCAAACTGCCCCCTGGACATGTCATTATTTACCCAATTATAACAAGACTGCATTTTTTATCTTGCCATATCCAGCTTTCCAACCAAGCCCTCTTTAATGATGTATGACAGTGTCTGCTGCGCCTCCCCCCTATGGTCTCTTGATTGGCAGACAAGCACTTCACACAACACCAAGTAGAAAGGAAAGAAAGGGGGGAAAACCCAGATGTACATCTCTTCAGACAGTTTTTAGTGATTGTTTGTTTTGGCCTTGTACATGCTCTTTATGTCCAACACATCTGAGGCATGTATGTGTGTGTTTGGTTTCATATGTCCTGTCCTACTGTATGTATTTGCACTGAGGAGAGGCTAAGATAACACACACGTATGCACACACACACACAGCGCTCAAGGTAAGGATACATATTTCAGATTTTGCCTTGATCTGGTCTAATAGTTAATCATGTTAGGCTTTACTTTGTTAAAGTCCCATTTCAGGCAAATATGCAAAATTAGATTTCTGGCATAAAAACCCCCTCTGGGAAGAATGGCTCTGCGATTTCCACTCTGGCCTTCTAAATTTGTGTGGGCCGGCTTAATTGGGGCTAAGTCTTATCAAAACCTTGTAGTATTTTTCGAGCCTAACTAGAGGTTGCTATGGCAACGTGCCAGTAGGTAACAGAGGTCTCAAGCACAATTGGAGAAATAAGAAAATGTCTTTCAAGCTCAAGATCCGAGACCTACTTCTAAAATCGGCTAATGAGCATCCAATTTCTTTCTTGTTTGTTAACATATTTCTGAACTGTAAGGCACGATGTCTGTGAAAAAAGAAAGAAACTGTAGGAACGTTCTGCAAATTTGCATGTCTCTCTTACTCTCCCCTGTAGTAAGAAATCTCCTATTTTTTCTACAAGTTGCAGACAAATGTGAGTAATGTTTGCATTGGAACATCTTGTTTAGGCATCAACACCATTGTGCAGGCACAGAACAATATCAACCAGCGTAAGTGCAATAAAATCCAGAATTTAGATACGAACCGAGCGACTGCCTCTTTACTCGTTGTCGTTATCTGCTCAAAGCTGCAAACACACATTTGGAGAGAACTCTTCCATTAGTCTGCTGCAACTTCTTACAACTAAGCCCATCACATAATCCAGCAACATTCAAGCAAAACCCAACAGATAATTTCTGACTGCAACACACGTCGGAGGAATGCAATTTTCTCCAGGAGAACTTTATTGAGTCAGAAGTAAAGAAATATATTGGTTTTTGACTCAGAGGCTCAGACTTGCCAAACATCGGAATGCACTCTGTGGTTAGATCTTGCAGCACATAATGGATCTGTAGGCAAACAGCTACACTGCAGAGTGTTAAAGAAATCTGAGCAATAACGGCAAAAAGTTGTTGGGTTTTTTTTGTTTGTTTTTTTTGTTTTGTATTCGCACACAGCACATTATCCCCGAGGTAAATGCAACTTTTAATCATCACTCGAATAAAATCCTCGCTTCAGTCTGCCGTTGAAATATTGAACACAGTTCGGGCATTTCCTTCTTCTCGTGATCGCGGCCACTTTCAGGCGTGCTGTCACGGAAACAGCAACGCACATTACAAAGACATTTTTAACCTGTGTGGAGGGGAGAAAACTGTCAAAAGTAAAACAGTTTTAATAAGGATTTGCTGTCATTAAAGTGCATTGCTTTTCTTTTCAGCATTATGATGTCAGCTGGGATCAAAAACAGACTTTCTAACTTAACTTCTCGTATAACCGTGAGCATCGATACCATAGCCCAATAGATCGGATACTTTGTTTCTATCCTCTAAGAACAGTATGCAGCCCACAGGCTGTGTTAAAAACATGCACTCTACAAAATATCTGAACCTTTTGTCTTAACTGTCACATCTGTGTTATGTATAACACATTAAAACAACAGCCGCTGACCCAAAGTGCTTCAGACACAGGTACATTTATATTCCAGGGTCTCCATAAAACCCAGTTTCAAACTACATTAAAAAATCTGGAAGTTGTGTTTTTTCACGTTAACTAATTATTAATGAAAATAAAAATCACTAATATGTGTTCATAATTTGCAAATTGATGATTTTGCAATAGCCCTTCCCTGCAGAAGCTGCCTTTAGAGATAAACAGTATCAGCATTGGTATCAGACTGTTAGAAACATTTGCAGTAACGTAAACATTGAAAAAGAAAACGTCATGAAGCTCGGTGTGTGCGGATCCCCGGTGCAAGCCAGTTTGATGCATCGAGCGTGATCGTATGGGAACGATAGATGGCAGCCTTGGCTTCACTTTACAGTACTCTCTCTCTCTCTGTCTCACACACACACACACAAACGTGATGCTGAGCCTGAGAGTATAATGCTCGCCAAGCCTCTATTGATTTTGTGCATTAAACATTCATGCTTCAAATCAGCAGCAGGAGAAAAAAAAACACGGCGAAGAGACAAAAGAGAATATTTGAAAATGAATGAAAGAATTTAACCTTATGAAAAAAATAATCAGGATTCATCCAAAGCTTGTTAACAGAAGTTATGATTCACTCTGAAACTAGTGAGGCATGCGTTTGCAGCATCTACGAGGCAACCTGTCGACAGGGGGAGGATGAGTAATCACACAAGGTTAAGTTCCATGTAGAAATGAATAAAGCATTTTAATAAAGCATTCAGTGGTATTTTCTTCCGGAATTTAGCTTTTAACTCAAATTGACTATATTTGGTCACTCTGCTTTTAACAGCGCAACCTTTCCGTGAAGTGGGATCTGATTCACACGTGTGCTGATCTACTGTCCCCCCTACACATTATTCATATTGACTTAGAGTGCACTGCAAGAGTGCCTAGGGCTGCCGGAGGAGGCGAGGAGAGAGAAGGAGGTAATGAAGGAGATCGAGGAAGACAGGAAAGGAGATGACAGCAGGGAGACACAGAGTGAGGTAGAAAGAGGAGGAGGGGAAAATGGTATGAAAAGAAGGAGAAGGAACAGGGGAGCTGTAAGGTAGCGGGGAAAATGGGAAAAGGAAACAGAAGGATGTGCCGGACAGCAGAAAAGAAAAATGCTGAACATCCAGGTGAGAATGTAAAAGGGAAATGGTTCATCGGTGGTGGCCTGTTAGCAGCCGGCTGATCTAACCGCAGAGAGCAACTGTAGCCAGATGGGGGCGTTGTCACAAATATGTGGCACATCTGTAGGCTACTCTTGCTTGTACAGCTGTTGGTCCATCAGCAGAGATGGGTGAAGTTAACATACAAAGAGTGGAACTGAAACCAAGTATTAAAAACTAGGAGGCATCCACTGGAGGCACTGTCTGCACTTTTCATGCTATCATTTTCATGCTTCTCCCATTCCTGTGGACTCCTTCCCTTTTCTGGCCTACTCAATCAATCAGCATCGATCCATGCACAGCATCATCCATGTTAAGCAAGATGTAGTTGGCGGACTAGCTCATTTAGAAGAAGTGAGTGTTTGCATGGGTTAAAAACTCCTCTCTGTAGAGAGACATAATCACAGTCCCATAAATTAAATATAAGTGGACCGATCCAAATATCGATGAGATGGATACCAATGTTGGTATTGGTATCGGGATAATTTGCTTTCTGTTTTAAGTTCAGTACAGTGACCCTGTTTGATGAAAAAGTAGACATCTCTGTAGAAACACCGCTCTTCTCACGCAGCCACACTCTGCATCTCCTCCTGCCCTCATGTTGTGTTTGGTTGGTCTATGGTCACATGACTCAGCTGCACTGAGCAGACATGAAGGCTGCAGGGAGATGTAGATGGAAAACAGTGCAAACAGTGGATTATAAATTATAGCAACACCGCCGCTTCATAGAAGCACCTGAAAAACTGGGAGAAAGAGGACGATTCTTTTCCTGGAACGAGCAGTAAAAGTAACTAAGTGAGGAGGAGGGAAATCCCTCAGACAGACACGCAGAGGCAGAGCGCACTGGCAGAGTCCTGTCAGAGAGCCACTGAATATACAGGCTGCTTGTATAGTGATAAAAGTGATAGTGTTATTGATCATTACAGCTGTTACTGGAGCAAAACAATTACTTGTAGACTACATTCAGATGTTCAAATAATACATTCAACTCATTGACTTGCGTCAAAATAATTATTTTAACCGAACCGAAAAATACACATAATAATGTCTCAATATAAAACCCCTTAAATCATTCTTAATTATTTGGCAGATTTAAAACAACAGAAGTTGATCCCAAGTGCTTACGGCTACTAACACATACACACATTATTATTATTGCACATTATTTCAGGCAAGTGCATTTTCATTTCAGGTGTCCAAAAAAACAAACAAAAAAAAAAACTGTGAAAGGTTTTATTGTTTTGCTTTGCTGTGTTACCTAATTAACAGTGGAAAGCACAGCTATTTAGTTGTCATTAAACCTATTCAGATAAAGCATACTGATGATGCATTCGTGTCATAAATCGCATCTGTCCCCTACATAAGCTGCCCTTTTAAGTATCTGTACTCAGTATCAGTGATACCGCCCCTGTGTTTACTTGGTATCGGATCGATTCCTGCATGACCAAAAAGAGAGGAGGCAAAACCTTGAAAGTGCTGTAAGATGAAAAGGTGCAGGAGAGCATGTGTAGCGCAAGGGACGCGTGGGGTTTAGTGTGTATAAGAAATGTAGTGCAACAAGTGAGATGGTAAGTGACGCAAGGAGGTGCAAAACAAAAAAAATAAATAATTGTAGTGATTTTCCTTTCTGAAAATAAGACCGAGATGAGAACAGATGAGGTACGTGTAGAAGAAAAAGGAGCGATACAAAAGTGGTGTGAAAGGCGTTGTGGTGAAAAGGCTGGATGCAGGAGTGAGACGATGAAAAAGTGGAGGCAGAAAGAGAAAGGGGAGCGTAGGAGAGCAGATGCCAGCTATAAAGTAATGCTCCACTAATCTGTGTCTGTCATGCTCCGCATATGAAACACCGAGTGATGACCGCTGTGATTCACTACTGCTGGCTGCAAACCAGTCACTCTGTGTGTATGTGTGTGTGTGCGCGCGTGTGGGTGTGTGTGTGTGTGTGTGCACGCGCATGTGTGTGCGTGTTTGTGTGAACTTTCCATTCAGTGTTGAGGTTTCCTTTTAACAGCAGATTTGCTCTGATGTGATTCATAACGACCTGCCTTCAGGGCGGGGGGGCACGAGGCACACACATGCACTCCCAGTGCTTGCAAGAGCGTTCACAAAACAAGATCACAGTTTTTACATGAAATTTAAATTTGGCTTGAATCTGAGGGAGCAACATTAGGCTTTCACAGTCATGGACGAACAGAAGTGAAAAAAATGAGACAAACTGTTACAGGTGCGTCACACGTGTGACTTTGGCTTTGTGCTTGGTGTGTTCAGTATGGTATGTGTGGCCTTGGCAAGGTTTATAACACACTCACACATACACACATACGAAGCGATGGATGTGTGTGTTGAGGAAGAAAGACAGTGCTGTCATCTCCCATCCACATCCATAGGAGTGGACCCTAAGCCACCCAGCCAAGTAGCCACTAATGGAGGTTTGATTGACACACAGAGGCCATCTCTGTGACTCACTCTGTCACTCTGTGTGAGTGTGTGTGTGAGAGAGAGAGACAGAGAGAGAGGGAGCGACCCTTAGCCTAATGGAGTCAGTTGCTGCAGGTACAGAAAAGAAAAGATGAGAACATCACATGACGGATGGGGGGAGTTGTGTCCACACTACAGTCAGATGCGCTTTGGCATGACTGTACACAGATTTAAAGGAACCACTTACATTTAAAAACATGACTAAAAATATCAACTAAGATGAACATTTAGGTCTTCGAGTGTTCGAGACATTACACTATGTTGTTTTGCAGACATTGAATTAATCAGCTAACCAGCTAGCTGCTCTGGAGCGTCAGGGCAAAACTGATGGTCAAACATTCTCCTTCTGGATTTTCTCAGAGCATAATTTATGGCTCCTTCAATTGCGGCAAGCCATTAATGTCCTGAAGCTTCAAAGCAGACAAGAGCATCACACCACCACCGTGTTTGACTGTTGGTACAGCATGATGTTCAAAAGGTAAACTTTTCTCTGATCCATCCACAGAATCTTTTCCCCAATCGCTTCGGCATACTGTTTGTTTGTTTTTTGGTGACCTGGATGAGTCATTGTTGCTCTTGGAGTAATTTTGGTTCGCTTGCCACTCGTGGGAATGCTCTTTGCGGTCCCAGGTCTCTTTGTTATGGTTGAATCGTGAACACTGACCTAAACTGAGGCGAGTGAGGTCTGCAGAACCTAAAGACTTGTTCTGTTTAGATGATTTCTTGATTCAGCGTGATTGGCAGTAATAAGATCTGTGTGTGTCTAGTGAAGTTGAACTCAGCTTCCTAAAAAATGTGGTTAATCACAGTTAATTCATGATTTAACAAAGAAGAGGCAATTGCTTTTTTCATATAGGATCAGGTCAATGTTTTCCCTTAATGAAATCTGTATGTAAAAGATGAACTAGATTCCTTTGGATCCTTTGCTCTGTGACCTCAGTAAACACTTTGCTGATGAGATTTCAAGCTTGGAGGGATGAACCTTGTTTTACACAAGCATGTGAGTGATGGCTGCGTAGTAAAGGCAGAAACTAAGGTCCTTTAAAATGACAGCAGTCCAAGTTTCTTTTAATTCCCCCTTTTCCTCTATAGTGCTGGCATATTTGCAGCATAGCTGGGTTTATTTTGGCCAAAACTGAAGAAAGCGTTCAGGAAGGAAAACCGTTCAAACTATGGGAAAAAAAAGGGAAAAACAATGATAATATCCAACAGAAATATCCAAATCAACAACTCGTAGAGGGTTATACCTTTATGTAGCAGGGTCCCTAGCACTACAGTCACTATGGCCTGTTCACCACCAGTGCACTGTCCCCTAGCATAATATTAAAAGTACTTTGGTCAGTATGACTGGAGTCAGCAAAGATGCTGACTGTGTAATAGACTTATCAGTATTATAGCTCTATCGGTAAGACACACAGGAATGGGATGGATTATAATTGTTTTTCCTTAAAATCATTGTTTAGAATTGTATAAGACAGTTTAAAATCGGAGTGCCCTCGGCCTCTGGGCCTAGGGCTCGGCCCACTCTGGCACAACTGGCTGCCGGCAGTATTTATAACAAGGGGCATTAACAAAAGAAGCAACTAATCAGGACAGTGTGTTGAGTTTTGTACATATTTTTTCCCCCTTTCATTTTAATATTTTTTATTTTTCTTCCAACAAGTGTACTGAAGTGGGGTGAATAAGGAAGACTGATTTTATTCTAATGAGAAGACTTGCACACATGTGAAGTATTGGAAGCAATATTCTGTTGACATGCAACAAAAGAAAAGTCACTAAAATCAATGAATATATTGATCAAAGTAATGATTATTACTATTATTATGAATTTATTATTTTAGCATAACTGCACTGACCCTGCTGTGTGGATCTTATATATGCAGTCGGTGGGTATATATCAATGTTACACAGAAAACAAGCCAGGCGGACAGACTGTGATCAGATCTTTTGAAAGATGCCTTTAGGAAAGGTCGTAACAACATATTCCACACATTTCCCCTTTAAATGAAGACTGATGGTGAATTAAACATGAACATGTTCCCGTATTGGTTTAGACCAGGGCTCTCAAACTCAAATGAGCCACGAGCAGTGTTGCCAGATCCAAAATCCCACAATATCCTACAGAGAAGCCTAAATTATCGTTTTTCGGTACAAATTATCGTACATTATAAATTTGATAATAACGTTCTATAGATGACTTCGCACTACTATAACAAAGAAGGCGTTTTAGATTGCCCTGTTTAAATAAGCATCTTTAAAACCATAAATATAATGTAGTGTGAGTGTGTCGGCACCACTCCGACCCCCACGCGTGTGCATTTGCGCGATTGTACAGATCCAGAGTCAGTTTATGTAATAGCCAAAATAGCATGAGTCTTTAAGCACTAAGGTGAAATCTGATTTCAGAACATTTTGAAATTAGGTAGGCTAATTGACATGGGAAAGCCACTGCAAAAGACGGTGTTACTAGAGGCAACGTGAAATTATCGTACATTTGGGGATTTTTTAAATTATTGATCGTACATCGTACACAACCCAAAATTATCGTACAAATACGATAATTATCGTACATCTGGCAACACTGGCCACGAGCCACTTCTGGCACCGTCATCTTATTAGAGAGCCCCTTTAGTGTTTAAGTAGTACAAAAAAACAAACAAGAAAACACCCAATAATGTTTCCTAAAATGTAGTGTTTTGTTTGTTTTATTTAATTTCAAATACTGTACAACAAGACAAAACTGCAAACATGAACGCAAAGGGCCATGCCTGTAAGACTCTGCTCATATTGCCTTCATATTAACCTCTTAAGCCCCAAGCCTAACTGATCTCCTGCCTTTTGCCCCCATATCAGGGGGCCTTGGGGCTTAAGAGGTTAAATCATTTTTCGAATAATAATTTCAAAAATATTTCTTCACATCAATATGCGGGCCGCAAGTAGAGGTAACATGGGCCGCAAATGGCCCGTGGGCCACAAGTTTGAAACCCCTGGTTTAGAGTATGATCTGATTTTCAATTTGTTTCATTTCTCCTCTGCTTTTACATTATGTCATCATCCACATTTGACTGTGGAGCAAAGTTTAATTGAATTTTTTTATTGCAAATGTTACATGTTGCAATAGTCCTTGATCCTGAAAGAAGTCACTTTTTTTCTACTACTTGTTGAGAACTAATGATTTTTCTGTGCTTCGTTAAAGCCGTAGTAGCATCAATAGCCTTGGTGAAAAATGAAAGTCTCCTCAGTCTACGCAAATAAGAACCAGATGAGTCCTGAAATTAGCTCTCCTGGAAGCCTTGTGTAGCTTGTAAGGGAAGAAGTGTTCATCTATTTTAATAAGATAACACTTTCATGAAGGTCAGCAAAGAGGGTAAGAAATGTTATAATTGCTTGTGATCTACTGTTAAAAGTCAACCACTGGGGGGAAAAAAAACCCCAGCACACAGCTTAATAAGAGAGTGACTAATGATAAACAAAAATCTACAGCCCTTCACAGATTCTGCAAACAGCTACAAATCCAGATGTTTTTTTCCTAACTTTAACAAAACCTCAGGTCTGCTCTACTCAAACAAAGGGTTTGTGAATGACTGACCTGGTGAGCCACAAATTACGCAAACAGTGGTTCATTTCATCATCAAAGCAGCACGCGACACTAGTAAGTACTCATCCGACATTTGTTTCACATATTTAGCTGCTTTATTATGCTGCTGTTAGCTCGATTTTTTGTTAATGCTGAGGTCAGTGAATGTCTGAATCTTGAGCTCTCTACAAGCGATTCGGACTGACATGCTTTTTCATTAAAATGGTAAATGACCTGTATTTGTTTACTTAGTCCCTATGGACCCCAAAGCACTTTACACTACAGTCATCCACCCATTCACACACTGGTGATGGTGAGCTACATTGTAGCCACAACTGCCCTGGGGCTCACTGACAGAGGCGAGGCTGCCGGACACTGGCGCCACCGGGCCCTCTGACCACCACCAGTAAGCAACGGGTGAAGTGTCTTGCCCAAGGACACAACAACCGAGACTGTCGGAGCTGGGGCTCGAACCGGCAACCTTACATGACGAATTGCCAACTTTTTGAGCCACTATCGCCCAGAGATCATTTTAAATAATTTCATTGATTTATTGAAATAAAAAAAATTAATTGATAAGCTATTTAGTGATTAGCATCATAGTGATGAAGACAATGGAATTTTCAACAATGAGAAGAATCAGGACTGGGACCCCCTGAGTCTAGATGGTGGTGGTTATGAAGATGAAGTCGGAGCTCTGAGTGACCAGAGGGTGAGGTAGCGATTGAGAGGCTGTGGGTCGCATCAATGAGAGTCTCAAAGGTAGAACGACGAGTGCATTCAGATTTTAAACAAATAGAACAGAGGCCGATTGGCTCGCAGAAGGTGGGCAAGAACATGATTGTACTAGAGTAATGATCTCAGTATTGAGTTTGACAGCATGGGAAAGTGGAAGCGATATAAAGAATAGAGTAGCACCTTGAAAACCCAGGAATGCAGGCACATGAATAATTACCGATCATCTTCTTTATTGAGCGAACGCATAATCTTCATGTCAAAGAAACCATGAACAGGGCGTCCAAAAGTCATGACACCGTCCCATGAGAACATAAGTGACTGAGCAGTAATTTGGACAGCGACCTAATTACAATAATAGAAGCCATAAACATCCAGGTTATGATCTATGTTATACACTCTTGCCAAGGAGTATATTGTGTTGTCAGGTCTACTGCCTGTAGAGAGGAAACAACAGGGTTTCATTGATGGAGCTGCTCCAGCCATTATGTTTGGACAATTATAAGGATGAGTTCAGTGAGCTAACTAAGGCTGAGTGTAATATGACGTGTTTCATGTAGCAAGATAACTCCACCTTCCTAGTGCAACGTTCCTGGTGTCTCTTTAGACAGAGAAGGGCTGAGTATAATAAGTATAGTTTAGATTCAACTGTAATATAATCCTGGATGTATTACAGCGATACAACTTTTCTGTAGCCTGAACATTAAACTGCCAGCTGATGAGATGTGCTCATATTATTTTCAAAGGGAACTTGCCATTACTGCTGTGTTTGAATCCAGTTTGATTTAAAGCATTTTGGATTCCTCCATCAGCTGCTGCAGAGATCCTCCACAAGACTGTGACTGTGCGAAATGGTCATGGATAATAAATGGAGAACAGACAGCATTTACTGGAGAGGTAACAAAACACTGCAACATCACTTTTAACCCTGCTCTTCTCTATCTCAGACAATATAAATATCAACAGTAAATGTGATTAGCAAACATGTGCTTGATGATATTTTATAAAATATATATTTTATATTTGTAACAGACTCAATAAACTGATCCGTAAAGCCAGTAATGTTGTGGGGATGGAGCTGGACTCCCTTAAGGTGGTGTTGGAGAGGCGGATGTTGTTCAAGATAAAGACAATGTTGGATAACACCTCCCACCCACTCCATGACATGCTGGTCAGTCACAGGAGCACGTTCAGTGAGAGACTGAGGTTACCGAAAAGCACCACTGAACGACACAGGAAATCATTCCTGCCTGTGGCCATCTCTCTGTACAACTCATCCACTTAACACGTGCTTCCTTCTTCCTTCCCTGCTATTTATTAAGATTGTTGAGTATATGTACGTATATATTTGGATGTATATATTGTGGTATTTCTTTAGTGTATTGTCTGTCTTGTTAATGTCTGGAGCACTGTAACTTAAATAATTTCTCCTGGGGATCAATAAAGTATTCTGATTCTGATCCTGATTTTACTTGTATTTTAGCTAGCACTAACTAACTAAGTTTATTACATGTTAGCAGACCTCTGTGTATTACAGTGTGAAGTCATTTCAACATTTTGTGTTGGCCTAAGGCTTTCAAGCTAACTTGTGAACTTAATAGAAGCATTTTTACACAGTAATTGGGGCGCTAGCTGCTGCATTTGGTGAACATTAAAACTTGTTGAGGCTCTGGCTATATAAACCACTAAAATGCTCCACGCTGATGGTGACAAGACACTTAAACATCAAGCAATGCCACAACACTTGCAACATCAAAACCTAATAACATCTGCTGATGTTAGCTAGCTAGGCAACATTAAAGTTGCCACCTGCACAGACAATGTTTTTCGCCTACTACCTGAAACGTGGTTGGTGGTTCCAAATTATTTAGTACTGAGCCAAGATGGTTAATGCTTAAGAAGCATGAAAGAGAAAAGACACTATTTAATACATGAAATAATTTTCAGCTGCAGAGCTACACAGAATAAATGAAGTAATAAGTTACATCACGAAATAAGTTTCACGATGTAACCAGCATTACTTTGGCAATTTGGGGTTAAAAGTTATAAGTTACAAAAGAAAAGCAACACTAGCAACGTTGTTTCTTTCAAGTTACCGTCCAGAGGAGGTGGAAGCACAGCAGCCATAATTTATTTACCAGACAAGAGCTCTGATGGTGGGTTTGAACTGAAGTAAAGACAGAAGATCCTTCACTTCACTCAGAGGAAGATGTCTTTAGTGCTTCAGGTAAGAATCTACAAAAGATGGCATGAGTAAACCCTGAAAACCTACTGAAAGGTGGGGGAAAAATAATTACTTAGAAATACATCAGATAACAATTTGTTTTGTGAGCTCAAGCAAAGTTTTATTTGTTTTCTGGCTTTTTCTGCTACCCAAGTGTTCAGTGCTCTTTGTGAACCTGGAGCCCCATGTTACCGGTCCAATATAAAGCACAAACTAACCTGCCCGATATTTTAATGAAACCTTTGAACAACAAGTTGTATACATCAGTTTGCTTCCAAGATGTTGGATAAATATTTCCTGAAGAAATTCCAAGAAAGCTGCCTATGAGAGTTCAGTGCTGAAGAGTAAAGGTGGTCATACCAAGCTCATTAGAACTGCACACACTGTTTTTGCCTTATATGCTATATTTATATGTATGTTTGCACAAAAAAATTGCAGTGCTCTTTTCCCATTTTCCTTAAAAAATATAAAGGAATAAGTTTAACATTTTTGCACTTGCTTTTATTTAATTTTCACACATTTTTATTTGATAACCTCTCAGAACAACCTCACCACCAGGGTCATCTGTGCTGCGCCGCGATCTGACACAGTCCAGCTAGTGGCTATGTATTTGAAGAGCAGCCTAATAATACATCCTCTTGTTTGGGCCTCACAGCTGTTGTTGTTTGTCTTGGCAGTCATCAGAGGTTGAGGACAAACATGGTGCCATGAGGTTGCCAGTGTCCTAGAGTCACATTTTATGCTTTCCACGCGTTTGTGTGTGTGTGTGTGTGAAATTTAAACCTGACTCGTCCAAGCGTTGTACGCTGGGTGATGGAGTTGGCAGAAGGATATGACAGTCATTTTAAGTCTTAGAACTGTGGCTCCTTTTTTTTCTTTTAGTTTAGGATAAAAATGCCAGTTGGGTGAAAAGTTTTTTTTTTTTGTCATTTTCACGCTCTTCGAAAATCCAGTGGTGTCTCTTAAAAAATGATTTACTACAGTCGGTCTTTGTGTTCTCCTCCATCTTTCCCTCTCCTCAGCCTTTTCCTGCACTACGTTGAGGGTCACTCTGGTGTAAATGAGAGCATTGTTCCAGAAGGGGAAGCTGGCTTTGCGGGGAAGGATTATCTGTCGGTGTTGAGCTGTGGGATTCAGTTTCTTCTGGCGTATGAGCCGGTCAGCGAGCTGCATCACTAAGCTTGTTATTATTGTTTTGGGAGAAGGAGACTGAGTACTGGGGGTGGGGGGAGTAGAGGGTAGAGGAAGGAAGGAATTAAGGAGTACATAAGGTGGGAAAGGGAAGCAAAAAGGTAGCAAACAAATGTGCAATGTGTTTAAAGACGGCATAAAAGTCAGACTGCATTGGAGGCAAGGACAAAGATGAGAAACAGCAGACGGATAGAAAATCACTACATCTGCAGAATCTGTTGTCAGACACGCGTTGTAATGGGGAGGAGGAAAAATGCTGATATGTGCTTTTTCTACACGTGAAACAAGAATTAGAAACCTGAGGAAAAAGCTCGGTTATCTACCTCTCGAGCGGCAAATGGCGACAGACAGACTCACAGTTAAACCACCGGCAGCACCGGTCCGTGAAAGTTGAAGGAAAAACGTTTAATTCTGCCTCATCTCGGGTGTGGTGTGTCTGGTTCCTTATACTGCATCAGCCTGGTGTAAGAGAATTGTCTGTTTATCAATAGATAAATGTGAACAGATCAGACAGCAGGGTGCACTCTGCTAGTCTGATTGATGCATTTTTAATCCACTAACAGTTGCCTGATGTGTTATTTTCACTCTTGAAAGAGAAAGTATTCAGCCTTAGACTGATTTTGGCTAGTCTCTTGTTGTTCCTGCTTAGCTTTCCCCTTGTGCCCTTCTGCCTCAAGTTTTTAAAGAGTTTGTGTAGACTCTCCTGTGCTTTACTTTGTCGTGTTTTGTCACTTGTGTTTTAGTTTTAGTTCCTTTGTGCTAGCTGCACCATCCATGATTTCTTCCTGTTATGTTTCCCAAATGTGTGTTCCTCGCTCTGGTTTCTCTATGCTTCCTAGTGTCTCCTGGTCACTTTGGACTAGTCAGCATTAAACGCTTGCCTGATGTTAACTTCTGTCTCCTCTCTATCCTAGCAGACTTCCTTTTTGAGTTATCACATTCACAAGATTTTCAGAAAAGTTGACCTCTGACCTTAACCTTGAGGTCCCGGTCACTCAGATTTAAACTCATGTGGGATTTTTTGTAGATACAGCTGTGGTATCCATTTCAAACTCCTACGTCGCCTCATTCTCGAGTTATCGCATTCACAGACTTGCACGTTCACACTGCCCACCCGCCCGCCCTGTGGGGTGACAACAACACCCCATCGGCGATCTACGGCCGAGGGTTCAAAACTGAAAGAAATGTAGGACAAAAAAATGTTTAAAGCAAAAACTCTTTCATGTAATTTATGTGCACTTTATGTTTGTGGGTTGACTGGCTAGATGATTCCTTTTCACATCTCTCCAGCCTGTCAGGGTTGTGTCTGGGGCCGCTTCAGGTACTGTACTGTGCTGACACTGATGGTTTCACCGTGCACATCCCATGCACTCAGGCTGAAAACTTAACCTGGCATTTTCCTGGAGCTGGATTGCAGACAGGGGAGAAGGAGCACTTTCACACTGACAGGCTTGTCCAGAACCTTACTTCAGACACGCTCCTACCGAGTTAACTGCTGGCTGTAAAATCGTGTTGCAGTAATGTTGCCTGCAAAGAATTATAGCAAAAATATATTCTGAACTGGTAACAGTAATTTTTAATTTAACATCAAATAATATGCTACGAGTGATTTTGGTTTCAAACTAATTAGATTTTCTTAGTCAAAGGTTAAGTTCACTGTTACCTTAAGGTCCTTTAGGCCATAACTTGAGAGTTTAGACCTTTAGGGTTTAAGGCTTTTACATCTCATAGGTCTGCAGTTTATTAACCATTTATTATTAACCACTTCATTTGCTTAAGTAAACTGATTATTTGATAACTGCTTCTTGTTGACTCTGTAATGCTCTTGTCACACTCGGGAAAACAGTGTTTGGAGACTGTGGATAAACTGAATTATTGTGACCATGCAATGAATTTGCAATTTTCTCTGAATCTGTTACTTTAAAGACAGGGACCAGTGTTGGGGTCAATCACAGTTAGCTGCCATGTTCAGAGTGACTTCGGTGCACTAAGACAGCAATAAAACAATAAGCAATAAGAAGGAGTCAGTCTGCTATCTATTTCAGATTGAATGGGCTCAAGTAGGCAATTGCATTCTATTTATTTGTGATAATATAATGACTGACTGTCACAAATTGGTGAAAACTGCAAATCTGTTGCTGTCTACATACACAGAAATTCACATAAACAGAAATTGACATCCTACTTTCATTGAGTCCAGCCAGATCCTTATACATGTGAAACATAAAATAAGAGACAGTGACGTAGTAGTGATGCAATTTAACTGCAAAATGCGCCTGCTTTTACATAGGAATATGTCCAGCTGGCAACCAGCTGAGTCAAGTGTCCCGTTGCAAAGAGACATGTTGCATTGACATCAGTCATCACTCAGAGGCAGAAGAAGAAATGGAGATAAATTGCATCTTAATTGGTTTGTAGAGGATACAAGTGACAGCAATTCACATTTTGATGTAGATGCAGACACAGATGCTAGTTTTATTCTTAAACATTACTTAATGATGCCACATGGAGCACATGCATGCTTTAAAATTCTGAAATTGGCATATTGTGTTTGGTGACATGTTTTCAAATGTTAACAGTGATCTTTTCTTACTTCCTTTTCTCCACTTTCCCGTCTTTTTATTCGCCCGGTGTGTGTACTGTCCCTTTCTTGTATCTCCTTGCTTCTTCACCTTCCCATTTTTGTCTTCTCCAACATCATTCTTTCAGTTCCCCTCCCTTTCTTGTTTTCCAGCCCACCGTTTCACTAATATTAATCACAGCATCTCCATCTCCCCTCAAGGGAAATCTCCATCCCAACTCTTCACTTCATCTGGAATTAATGCGGGATGTCAGAGAAGGATGGGAGATTCTGAGCTGCCAAGAATGGATAGTCAGGTCACGGAATGAGGATACACAGAGACAGAGGTAAATGAAATCTTTACATTAGGTATTTGTACCCAGGTTGTATATTGCACTAGTGTAAAATGACTCATACGCGATTCACCTGAAAAATCCATTATAACTTACAGTGTGTGTATGTGTCAATTAATCCTTTCCATTTGTATTTCCTTCTACTGGCTGTTGTGAACAGTAGATAGAGACCTAAACAAGATTCAGCATTGTCAAAAATGCTCCAGCAAGAGACACAAACATTAATTTGTATTCAACAATGAACTGATTATATTTATGTAGAGCATCATATTCTAATTCTCACCAGATTTAACACCCCGGCATGATAAAAATTACTGTATATTAATCTTAATAAACAGTTCCCAAAGTGTTCATAGTGTGATTTATTTATTTTTTCATATGTTGGGTTTTTCTCTTTTTCATAAAACAATCATAACAGGGAAAAAAAGGTTGTTTATCATTTTTTTAAGATTCCAAAAAGCTAATGGTCCCAGTTAAACACATGGCTCACAGTAAAAGGACAGCTACATCAGTGACATGGTGTAGATAGGCTAGCTGTTTTTAACATTTGAATTGGTTCTGTAGTTTGTCAGCATGGATTAAAGAAGCCGAGTCTGCATTCTGGGCTCAGGCAAAGAAAGAGAGAAACATGGAAAATACAGTATATTAGGATACTGCACAATAATGTTACTTGTGCTGTGTAGCTGTAGGCTGTAGCCTGAAGACCTTGCCTGCTGCAGAGTCTGTGTGTCTACAGCCCCAGCTGACTAGAACTAAGCTTGACCCACATCATCAGAAACAGAAGATGAATAATGAATGCACCGACAGCCAACTAACCATCCACAGAGATCCCAGCCAACCTTTGCGCCTGTCAAGAGCCCTGTCAGCCAGTCGGACTGCCATGCAGCTAGTTACCAAATCAACGCGCCAGCCTGTTGGTGAGAAATCCAGTCAGTCAGCTATGCAACATGTAGGCCTGAAATTCAACAGCCAATGACAGAGCCTCCCACGTAATCAGCCAACCAGCAATTCAGACATCCTTTCTGATATGCCCCCACTTGTAACCTTGATGCCAACCATGACCCTCCATCGTTGTCTCCTCCCTTTCTCTTCTTCCTGTTTTGCTTTTCTAGCTACTTGCTTGTTAGCATCGTTCCACTCTGACTCCCACGCCAACGTACACTCCTCCCTCCACTACCAACCATAAACCACCCATTCAACAACAATTTTTCCTCTCCTCTTCATCTTCCTCGTGTGTTAAAAGGGCAGGCCTGTCAGAATAGTTTATCCATAATGCGTTGTTTTCTCTGAGGCAAGGACAGGGTCAGCTGACCCCAACTGTGTATTTACTGTCAGGAAATAGAAGGGGAAGATTTATAGTAGATCAAACTCTGACTGAGTACTGGGCAAGTCTGATTGATTCATTTTTTCATATGTTGGGCCTAAAATCAAAAACTTAGATTAAAACAGATTAAAGGGTTGAAATGTTATACAGATTTAAACTGATCTAGTTTGAAAAGAAATCTGATTGACAAAAATTTGAATGCACAATAAACAATTATACCAATATTTTAATGTTTATTGCATCTCACAACTATTTTAAAGGCAGCTTTCAAAAAAGCATTAAAGTGGATTTGGGACGGCTTACATAAAGGCATTACAAATGTTCTTCAGGTAAAAACCTTTGGAAACAAAGTTCTCTACAATTAGGTAGTCTAAAAATACACTAATTGGTATCTATGGAGCTACATTTACACAGGCCACAGGGCTAGAGACAAGTCAGCAACTCCTTGGCAACTGCCTGTTGCTAAGTAAAAATGTGTACTCCCTTAACATATTGGTGTGTGGTTTCAGGTTGCTGGCTGTCACTGGGTGAAATCAGTTAGAAAGAGGGTGCTACACCAAAACATTCTTGTGATTGCTTTTGTTGTTAGCAGACTGCTGTGGTTGCCATTAGTTTCCACATGTCTGCAAACAGTTGCCAACTACTTGCTGAGCAGAAGTGAAACCTGAAAGAGTATGACAAAAAACTGAATCAGAAAATATTTGTCTTCACAGTAAAAGCTGTTTCTTATAACTGAAATCAACATATTTCAAAATACACAATTTTAGCTTTGAAGGCAAATGGTCTCCATTTGCGGTTCCCATTGCACTATTCTCAGTTTCATAGCCTCTCGACAAGTAGTTGGCAGACTAGTCAGTATCGCCATACAAACTTTTGTTAACCTTGGCAACATGCTAGTGACCAAAGTAATCACAAGGAGGTTTTTAATGCAAGACTGCACACCACTTTGTGACCACTTTGATCTAGTAATAACAAACAATTTTGCAACTGAGCAATCGACCACTCACAGCTGGTTGGGTAATATTTAGTTATTCAGTTTTGCTGCCAAAACTTCTCTGACCTGTTGAGGCGTGAACTCTACTAGACCTGAGGGTGGGCTCTGGTATCTGCACCAAGATGTTAGCAACAGATGCTTTAAGTCCTAAAGGTTGCAAGGTGGGGCATCTATGGTTCCCACTTGTTTGCCCAGCACATCCATGCTCAGTTGGACTGAGATCTCGGGAATTTGGAGGCCAGGCCAACACCTCAAACTGGTCGTTGTGCTCCTCAAACCATTCCTGAGAGAGGCTACAGCCATAAGGGAATACCATTTGAATGAAAAGATGTACATGGCCTGCAAAAATGCTTAGGTAGGTGTTATGTGCCAGGTGTTTAGCATGTAAGCGACACACATGCACCCAATCATCAACATGGCCAACATTACTCAGACCAGGCCACCATTATCCATTGCTCCATGGTCGAGTTCTGATGCTCATGTGCCCATTGTTGACACTTTTGGCAGTGGATAGGGTCGGCATGACTTGTCTGTTGCTATGCAGCTTCATACACAACAAAATGGGAAGCACGGTGTAATATGGCACTTTATTATTATCAGAACCAGCATTAACCTCTTCAGCCAGAATAGCTTGTCTGTTGGATCCGACCGCACGGCCCAACCTTCGCTCCCTACATATATCAGTGAGCCTTGGCCTCCTGTGAACCCGACACTGGTTCACCACTGTTTCTTCCTTGGACCACTTTTGATAGATACTGCCCACTGGAGCCTGGGAACAGCCCACATGAGCTGCAGTTTTGCAGATGCTCTGACCCAGTCATCTAGCCATCACGATTTGGCCCTTGTCAAACTTGCTCACGTCATTGCACTTTCCCATTTTTCCTGCTCCTAACACGTCAATTTTGATAACAAAATGTATACTTGTTACCTAATATATCCCACTCACTAACAGGTGCCATGATGAAAAGATAATCAGTGTTTTTCACTTTCACCTCTCAGTGGTCACGTTATGCCTAATGGGTGATGGAAAACAAAGGGGCCACTAAAGGTGTCCAAATTCATCTTATGGGGAAGATGTCTATATGGAATTTCACAGCAATCGATTTAATAGCTGTAAATAAGTTGTTTCAGTCCAAAGTGGGAAACAAATGTGTGATTAACCTTCACTCCTAGCTATAAATAGGGTAAGTCCCAGTGGTCGTTTTGGTTTAGCTATCTTGTGCTGTGCACTGGCACAATCAGAAATGCTGTTTCATTACAACATAAAAAGTTTGACATGAGCAGAGCAAAAGAAATGGGTCCCGCTCAAGTAGAAACATTTTTCCTTTTCTCTGCTGTAAAAGAACATTCACATGCACAAAATAATCTAATTAGTTACATAAGCAAAGAATAACTGTCAAGTCAGTTGATGCTGTAAAACAGCAGCTTCCAATGACTGCTTTGCTGCTTCTGTGTCATAATTGAGGGCATTGTTATTACAGTGATGAAAAATAATATACACAGTGCAAACAAGACTGCAGCATAATTCTCCGTCCAATGTGCAATTGATTCTGTGCACTGGGCTGTGCCGGGGCGCTAACCCAAGCTCAAGTCAAGCACGTCCTGGTTAAATTGCACAAGAGGCTGAGCTGCCTTTTGGGCAAATTAAGCCCCTCTGTCGCCCCGCTGCTGACTGCCCCAATCCTTCGCTGCCTCATTCACACTGTTCACACTCTCTATTTTCCTCACAGACTCAGTCTCTCGTCCTCCATCCTGCACTTTCTTTTCCTAATGTGCTCCCTCTCCTCCCTCCCTCCTTGTACAGTACATACTTACACAGCTGAGCCGAGCCAAGCTGAGCTGGCCAGGCCTGCCTGCTCGCCGTGATAGTAAAGGCTTTAATAAAAACACCGTTTGGGGGATGAGAATTGAATTTCATACTTGGACGCCCCGACACTACATGTGTTTCTTTTAAATAAAGAAAGAAGAGCGAGTGCAGAGCAGTGCAGAGCCACCCGGCCAGAAGGAGATAGGCCGAGGCTTTTCTCATTTCTCCTCACATTCCTGCTTCCTTAAGCTCAGCTGTGTGCCTGCTGTTCCGTGGGGGAGCCAGAGGGGACATCTGGGTTGTCAATCAGTGCGATTCCACACCTTTTCCAGATAACGCCTAGTGTTCGGTCTTTTCAAAAACAGGCTTTCAGACTTCGTTCCTATCTCTCCTTTTATTCTTTTAGACAGTTTTGGAGACGCTAGAAGCCGATGAATGTCCTTGCTGCTCCGTGGCTGCAGCCGATTAAACACAATATTCACTCCACTTAATGTACATGCAATTAGATTTTAGACACTTGGGTTAATAGCTTCACTTGATTTGAATACATTTGTTAGCAATAGCTAGCATAAGTAAGCATTCACACAAAGTAGGTATAACTACAAATAACATAAATAGATCTGCTCTGCTGTTTACAGAGTTTTATTTCTATATGGCACTACATCTAGTTCGGTACTTTTGTTATGAATTAAACAGTTTAAGTACCATTTGTAGGTCAGTGGGTCAGCAACATGCTTGGGAAGCTTTTTTCTCTTCAGTAGATCCAGTGCTTCAGGAGCAGAACTGAAGATTCAGTGTCTCTACTTGTAGGTTGGCACATGAGAGGCACAACTTGACACTTTGCACTCCTTGAGGCGCGGCAAAGTGTAAGAGACATACATAGCGCTCATATATATAGAACTGCCTGGATATACTCCAAAATGCTTGAGCTAACAAAGAGCCCATCAACAGACCTGACTGGCAAATACGATTTAGTCAGTGATGCAGTCGTTACATTTTTAATTATGTAACTGAGTGTTTTTTCTTGTTATTCTCCTCTTATTGCATCTAAAACATGAATTAACATGGGATTTTTTTTCAAGTGAGATGAGCTAGAGCTGTGACACCCTTTCTACTTCTAATATTAGGCTTAAAACTTTCCTGTTTGATTGAGTTTACAGTCAAGGCCGGGCCAGGTAACCCTGAATCCTTGCGCTACAACTGTTGGGGACTTCCCATGATGCACTGTGTTTCTTCTTCACTCACCATGTGTTTATACACCAGTCTGCATTTAATCATTAATTATCATTAACTCTGTCTCTCTTCAGAACGTATCTTTTGTCCTGTGTTCTTACTTTCACCCCAACCAGTCACAACAGATGACCGTCTCTCCCTGAGTCTGGCTCTGCCAGAGGTTTCTTTCTGTTAAAAGGGAGTTTTTCCTTCCCACGGTCATCTAGTGCTTGCTCATAGCAGGTTTGATTGTTGGGTTTTCCTCTTTATTATCGTGGGGTCTTTACCTTACAATATAAAGAACCTTGATTGACCGCTGTTGTGATTTGGCAGTATATAAAACTATAAAACTGAATTTAATTGAACTGAACTGCACTCCTTTCATTTAGACAGGGCTTCAACATCATTGCCCAGGGGCATTACCTACATGGCTACAGAGCAGTGGATATCTTCTCGAGGGAGTTTGATGAGACTACTGTCAGAGATTATTAGCTTCTTTATCAATAATGTTTCTGCAACAGTTTTTTGTTAATTTACTTTTGGACAGGTTTGTTTTCACAGCACGTTTGTTCTCTCTGCGGAGCCTTGTTATATTTGCAACCACAAAGAAGCCAAGCCGCATCTGTCATAAGTGTAAAATCAAGGCAACTGTTTCAATAAACAAAACTAAAAAAAAACTTTATTTGTCCCCCTTGTTGCTTCAATTTGGGGATCTATGAGAAATCAATTTCCCAAATATGTCTGGAAGAATAACCATGTGTCAGTATTGTCAAGTTCCATGGTTGTCCCACTGAATGCTGTTGTAGCTTTGCAGATGGAAAGCTGAGTACAGCAAGCTGGCGTTGGTGAAGATGCAATTTCAGCATGTATAAAAGTAAAGCTCCAAGTCACACCAAATTACTGATTGCAAGAAGCAAGGAGCTCAGTAAGGTCAGGTTGTGTAATTTTTAGAAAGGTTGATGATGATTAGAATGTCAGCGCTGAATAACTCTTTGCCCTCTCAAAATAACTGAAAGGGTTCAAACATTTCTCTATCAGCGCTGAAAAAACCATTAAAAAATAGCTGAAAGGGGAGTCTAAATAAACATGATTTCGACCTCAGCCCCTTGTAACTGACTGAGATTTGATTTCCTTAACACATCTGACCTAAGCTCACTGCTCCGTGGTGCTGCTTGGCCTCTGACACACCGGTCAAGAAACAGAGGCTTAGTGTGCTTTTATTCCTGCAGGAGCTGCCCTCACATCAAACGCACACAAGCAAAACAAAGCACCACGAGTGAAGACATAGTATTTAATAAAATGCTTTGGAGACTTTGCCAACCATCTGCAGAGACTCAATAACAAGTAGCACAATTCCAAATATTGGCAGAAAAATAATTTACCCTCTGTCAAAATTGCACATTTGTATACGCGCGCACACGCACCAGGAAAGATTGCTGAAAGCGCTTTTGGAGTTTTTCTCCAGTTGTTCTGCATTATCCATCATAGATGGAAGACCAGGGGAATTGCTGTTGAAGCTTGCTGTGTAGGAAAAAGGAAGGAGAAACAAATTCAGGGAGAAAGCAATGAATGAA
The DNA here is from genome assembly GCA_015108515.1 of Hemichromis elongatus. NCBI lineage: Eukaryota > Metazoa > Chordata > Actinopteri > Cichliformes > Cichlidae > Hemichromis > Hemichromis elongatus. The sequence goes on from VUQR01002413.1 coordinate 44,781, forward strand.
TTAAGAAGGCAGGATAAAAAATGACAGAGGCTAACACAGATGTGTGTCGTGTTTGGCTAAAAGCACCTTTCAGCACTGCCTGTCTGCCTTGAGATATGATCGGCAACATTTCCATATAAATCCACGTCAGTTACTCTGTTGAGCAACTGACATGTTGTACAATTGATCCATCCTTTAGCCATTGCGCGTTATGCTAATGTGATTACTTATTAGTAACAGCTAATGCATTGTTGTCCTTCTGGGGGAGGGGGCTCTCCTGGGTTTTTGATGAAAACTTGATGTTTTTATTTCACTGTAGAGATCAAATTAAGTGTAATGACCAATGGACCAGTAGTAAAGTGTCTGATATACTTGTGCCCTTTAGAAAAGTGGAGGACACGTCATTTAAAATATAATGGATTTGGTTGGTATTATACACAGTATACTTTAGTTGATTAGATCCATGTTGCATAGTGTGGCTTGTTTAATGACATGTTGAACAAGTGCTGTTATGTGGGAATGTGCCTTATGGAAACATGCTAACGATGGAAGTGTGTTGAGATGGTGGAAGGAGTACATTGAGGGACTATCAAATGAAGAAAATGAGAGAGGAGTAGGAGAGGTGTGGATGGAAGTGAGTCAATAAATCAGGAAGTGCAGAGGATATGAAATACCTGTGGATGTATGGAGATGACTAGGAAAGAGAGCTGTGGACCTTTTAAACTAATTGTTTAGCAAATTGTTGGAGAGGAATCGAGATGAAATGCACTGGAGCTGATTTTCAAGATAAAGTTTTATCCCTCTGTTGTAACTACAGAGGGATAAAACTGATGAGCCATACCATGAAGCTATGGCAAAGAGCTGTTGAAGCTAGGTTAGATAGGGTGACCAACCGTCCTCTTTTCCCCGGACATGTCCACTTTTAACGTTCCGTCCGGGGCATCCGGGTGGATTTTTGAGATTGATAAAAATGTCCGGGTTTTATGAGCCTACAGGGGACCCATATACGTTAAGTCATACCTTAACTGCTGCCTTCTTTGCGAGTGGTTATTTTGCGCTCACAGACGGGACAGATGGTGCGCAGCTGCGCACCTGGTGATGTTTAAAAGATGCCGAAGCGCAAGTGCACCTTTTCAGATGAACAGCAAAAGAAATTTCCCGCATACCGTCCGGTCGGCATAAATGGAGGCGGAGTGCACCGTGTGCAGAGCTGGCACATACGTTTGTGCGTCTAACAAAGGTGCGGGTGATCTTGTTGCTCACATGGACAGAAAAACATTAAAAGGCTGTGCGAGGCGAAAATTCATCTACTAAGTTAACTGAGTGGTGGTGGAACTGAGTTAACTTAGTAGAACTAACTTAGTTAACTGAGTAAGTTAGATTTTTTGGATTTGGTGACTTGTAAAAGCCTATCTGATTTTTTTTATTTCAAGAGTCATTAACCACGCAGAGAAGGCATCATTTAAATTGTGGAAAAATGTTAAAAAAAATTTATGCAAATAGTTTTATTAAAGTTCTTCATGACGAGTCATGTGTCCTCTTTTTTGGAAATCAAAATATGGTCACCCTAGTTTAGGAAGAAAGGTCATGATCAGGTCGCAACAGTATGGTTTCATGCTGAGAAAGAGCACTACAGATTTGATGTTTACTTTGAGAATATTGATAGACAAGTATATATGGGGGTAACATTTGACAAGCGAATGATTTGGTAACAGCAATCAGCTCAGGCTAGCAAGCTTGGTTAGCAGGTTAAATTATACGCGGTTAAATTTGTGAAGCTGGAACACAAACTTCTTGCATGGTCTTTACTACAAAACAAGCCATCTCATTTGTAGTTTAATTAAATTTAGTACATGCTCCAACAGTACAAACACAGCTGCAAGTACACTTCAGTAACTGGAATTAGCAAAATTCACAACTTTAAAACCAGTGTTGCTTAAGTTACTTGAAAAAAGTAATCAGTAATTAATTACTGATTAGTTCCCCAAAAAAGTAATCCTGTTACTTTACTGATTAGTTATTTTAAAAGTAATTAGTTACTTAGTTACTATTTAAAAACATGGTCATGTCAGTGGAAGGATCCGGGAGTTTCTCTGTGAATTTCACATTGCCGTGGCAGCGTACTCGTTGCTTGCTCAGAAGTTTAGGGATTTTTTCACTGTAAAAAGAAGTTTTCTTCCCAAGCAGTGAACATCGGATGCTAATGTTTTTGTCACTTTTTACAAAATCAAACTCAAAGTAAAGTCAGTAGTTTCACACTTTAAACGCTGCACGGTCGTACTCTGTCCCGCGATATATTAGCCATTGTTGATCTGCACACAGCTGTTGCCACCAACGTCGCACTCGCTTACATCATTGTCATGCGACACTCTCGCAAAAAAAAATAGTGGTTTAGTAAAGCAGTAACGTAGTGTGCTTACGGGAAAGTAACAGTAATCTAATTACCTTTTTTGCAATAATAAAATATTAGTCATTACTTGAAAAAAGTAATTGGATTACAATAACGTGTTAGTGTCAATCTCTGTTTCAGACATATCAGGATGTAAGTATATCTATAAAATAAATTCAGCCATCATACTCTTTTTATGAAACCATCCACAGAGGCTAAAACTGTATTTGTATCACACTGTAAACTCGTCTTTTGGTGCTATTTAACATGGGAGGTTTTCTGGATTGATTTCATAACCTCTACTGGTCATTAGAGGAACTGCAGTTTTTGTTTTATCCCTTATGGATTTCACCTTTAAACTGATTACATAGTTCTGCCACATTTGCTGCCTACAAGCCAGCAACAAGAGTCGATGGGGATTTCCTGCATTGTATGGATGGGATTTGTAGACACTCTTTTTACATGTGCCAAGTTAGCTGTCAGTCTTTATTTCACGGAGAGCTTGCCTCTCCTTTTTAATGCCACCTGTACAATAAAGCCTTTTACCTAGGATGGTTAAAAAATGAACACATGTCAAAAACACAAGAACAGAAAACCCCAAAACAACAAAACAAAAACAAGGGGGAGATAAAAAGAGGCACAAAAAGAGAAATGATTGAGGTGTGTTTTTATACTGTATATCACTGCAAGTTAGCCCTGGATATTAGGCTATCATGAGAGCATGCAGGCCTTAATAGAAAATGGCTGTGTTGTCTCCCATTGCATATGAAATGTGGTGCAAGATGACAGTTTTTAAAGTTGCATGCCGTCTCAGGCAAGAGAAAACCTCTTAGCAGACACACACACACACCTATAGACAGTCTTTTCAATGCTGACCAAGCTATCATAAGAAAAATGAATAAATGGATGACATGTCGCATGATTTTGAAGGCAGAAATTTTTTTTACCTGGGTGAAGAGGCAGATGAGAGAAGGGCCAAGTGGAAAAAAGATTATTAGATAGAAACAAGTGTGAGCGATAGTGAAAGGGGGGGGGGGAAGAAAGAGGAAACCGGTGACAAATTGCAAATGCTGCCTAGCAGCTCTGACTGACAGGCCAATCATCTTGCTAGCACATCTCGAGGCAATGCCTGGCTGACTGTTATTAATTGAAATGTGATTGGAGGATAGGGGGTGGAGGGGTGGCCACGATGCTCACATCTAATCCACATCAGAGCAATTAATAAAGCACTCACTCGTCTCGTCTCCTCTCTCATCACTACTGATATTTCTAATGGTGACTAGAAATTAGAAAAGGAGGGAGAAATAATTGAAAAGGGATAATTCCGAAAGGGGAGCTGGGGGCGAATGATGGAATTGGGAAAGGGGGATTAATTTGTGCAACAATTCAGAGGGCCGCCCAGGAGGGGATTTTTCTTTTAATTCCCGGAGAGATTTTTTTTTAATGGCTAAAATCTCATGACTCACTTTCATTCGTTCCATGTCCAGAAAAAAGAAGCGAGAGGGCAGAATAGCAGCGAGAGCCAGAGAGAGAGAGAGAGAGAGAGAGGGAGAGAGGGAGAGAGTTCCCAGGTTCATTAACTTTCTTCCTTCATCAAGCCTTAAATAGGCAGGTAGTATTAGCAGAAGTACTTATCTGGATGAAATCAGCTTCAGGTCATAAAGTAAAGGTCATATTCTTCACGTTCCTGGATGTTTCTGCTCGCTTTTTCCCCCCCTTCTTAACAAAATATAACATTATACTAATAGATTACGCACTACTGTAATTTCCTGCTACGAATTTCTGGAGGAAATGTAGTTTCTGCCTGGATTACATTCACTGGCAATATTTTTATCCAACCTAGGAGGTGTGAAATTATTATACTACCAAAAGTCACAGGAGGCTGAGTGGAGGATTGGTTGGGTCTACAAAACACGGGATACTGACATCAGAGAGTAGGATTTGTATTCTGTCTCCCAACTGCACTCAGTGAGTATGTTATACATCCTCTGTTGCGCAGTCCTTTAATCATAGAATAATGCATTTTTAGGACATGGGAAGTAGATGTACCAGACTTGTGGTGCTGCTGAATCCCAGTGGAATGACTTTTTCCCCCATACGTTGTTGCTCTATGCTAGGCAGCCCAGTACCACACAAACATTATGACTACCTGTTTAATATTGTGTCATTCCCGGTTTTGCTGCCAAAAATGCAAACAACTACAATGCACTTGATTCTGAAACCTTTCTTTCAGAACCAGCATCAACCTTTTTGGACACAGTAGCTTGTCTGTTGGATCCGACCACAGGGCCCAACCTTCGCTCCCTACATGCAACAGTGAGCCTAGGTCTCCTACGACCATTCATTGGTTCAACACTGCTCGTTCCTTGTACCTCTTTTGATAGATACTGACTGCCCCAGACTAGGAATAAGCCCACAAGAGCTGAAGTTTTGGAGATGCTCTGACCCGGTCATCCAGCCATCACGGTTTGCCTGGCCCTTGAACTTGCTCACTTCCTTACACTCGCCCGTTTTTCCTGCTCCTAACACATCAGCTCTGAGGACAAAATGTTCACTTGTTCCCTAATATGTTTCACTCACTAACAGGCGCCGCAATGAAGAGCTAATCATGTCACCTTTCAGTGGACATAATGTTATGCCTGATCAGCGTACATTTACAGTGTGGACAAGTTCTTAAAGTTCTTTCTTAAAAGGTCCAATTATCTCTAAAGCATCTCTCATGCAAGACCGGAAACTGAACTGAAAGGGTCAGCTCACCCCACAGTTAGAGTGCTTTGAAACAAAGTTAGAGCTGTTTTTCCATCTTGTTTTAATCTGACATACCCAGTTATGGAGAGCTACTCTGTAGTTTTACACAACAATCAGATAACAACATTGTTTTCTGGCCTTTACATAAATAACTTGCCACGCTCTGAATCTGCACAGAGATGTCACCAGGGCAAAGAAATAGCAGCTCACCTACATCACTGTTAAAACCGACATGTGATAATGACATCTAATTCTAGACGAGTGGTTAAACTGTAGACAGAAAGAACAAAAACGAGAAAAAATCAGGTTAGATTTCCTCTCCTTTCTTTTCATTCACATTTATACACATTACACACATCTCACTCTATATAATGCTATTTATCCAGCCTAAAGTGTTTGTAGTCTGCTCTCTATTTTCTTTTCATTTTGTTATCACTATAGGTTCCTTAAAATCTGAATCAGGCTGGCTTTGCAGCTCCCATCAAAGCTGTCCAAACACGGTACAACCCAGAAAGACAAAATCAGACAGCATGAATATTGGCAAAACCAAGCACTGAACTGACTGTAGCTGTAAGCATGCTTGGCACTGGTCGGCCTTAAACCATCCAGGATCGGCTGGAATGCCAAATCTGGCAGAACTGAAACAACATATCATCACAAAAAACTGCCAGGCATGGTAGTGGAGGGCTAACGGTTTGGGTTTGTTTTTCAGCCCCAGGCCCGGGGCCTTGCATTCACTGCGTCAACTATGAATTTCTCTGTAAATCAAAGCTTGACAGAAAGTGGTTCATTCAACAAATTTTTATTTTTTTTTAAATTATCGAATAACTGTAGTTGTATTTATGATGTATTTTGGTTCTACAAAAATTTATGTTTTATTCTATTCTGCATATATTGTGATTTTAACCCTTAACAATAAGCCGATGGACCCACGTCTAATCATTTCTTTCCTCACAAAACCGATAGATTCTCGAATCCTTTTAAGTGTCTCCCAGCAGAGGTGGGACCAAGTCATTGTTTTGCAAGTCTCAAGTAAGTCTCAAGTCTTTATCCTCAAGTCTCGATTCAAGTCTCAAGTAATGTCAGGCAAGTCAGAGTCGAGTCTCAAGTCACTGGTGTAAAAGTCCAAGTAAAGTCACAAGTCGTAAACTTTGAATTTCAAGTCGTTTCGAGTCTTAAAAAAAAAAGAAAAAATTGTTGCAATTATATGTTAAACGTAAATACTAGACCATGTGTTTTTTAAATCTGCGTTTATCTCAACACATGACAAAACAAGTGAACTTAGAAAATATACACATTTTCTTTTTAAATCTGGTTAATTTGATTGGCTGTGCTACAGCTGTGCTACAGCACACATACATACGAAGTGTGGTTTAAATGAAAGAATGAATGAATTGAATTAATGGTGCACACTTTCTATATAATATGCGTGTTAAATTTTAGATTTGGGGTGAAGTCAGAGCTGGACTGGGACAAAACATCGGCCTGGGCATTTTGACTAGAGACCGGCCCACCAGGAATTATAGGAAAAGCCAGTATTTAGCAGAAATATTAAACAACCTAACTAATAGGGTTGCCAATTCCCAGCTAAAAAAAAAGTAACCACCCCCACCCCCCCTCCATAATCGACTCAGGCAATTAAATGCCCGTGTAAAACAAGAGCACAGAAACCTTTTTTTTCTACAAAAATTAAATAGCTTCAACACCTTTCTTCAACATAGTTGCAGACTGCACAGATGGTTCTTTCCCAAAGGAAAAAGTACTATAGCTTACTAGGGTATATATTATAGCCACTTTAATTTTAAAACCATGTATATGCTTTC